>VWYO01017818.1:30276-92081 GCA_013400275.1 Rhadina sibilatrix | reverse complement strand
AAAAAAAAAAAAAAAAGTCCATATGACTGCCAGGTTATGGCATCTCTAGCAAATTCCCTTACTGTAGATCTCTGACACAGATTCAGAATGAGTGGGCAGCTGCATGACTCAAAATGGCCAAGTTCCTGAATTTGCTCATAGATCAGAATGGAAAGAGCAGAGTTCCCTGACTGCAGCTTGCCTGGCAAAGGAAGCCCTTGATCTGGAGGAAGAGGAGGCCTGCTGGGGACCTTCAAATCCTGCCAGGAGAGGTTTGATTACATCTGCTCTAGATCTTCAGCACTGATATTCACAACCCTCACCTCCTCTTCTCTGTGAAAGGAAAAGAACAATTTATCTATCAGCACTGACAGCTCACGTTCCCTTAGTCCTCCATGACATTCATTCCTCTAGTGTCCTCATCCTGTATTTTTTAAGGGGGGTGTCAGACACCTCCTGCAGCAGCACCTCAGCTCCAGATTGTGTTTTCCAGATGCTGCCCAAGCACTGTCACCTGTTCTGTTGGGTTGCTTGATCTTGTGAGCTGCTTTTGCTCTGCACTGCCTGTTAGAGATTTTGCTTGGCTGTTCTGGCTCTATATGTCTTTTTGACAATGCTATAGATCACTTTGGGGCCTGTATGAAAGCCTTGGTCTATTTTCTTATTTCATTCCTAGCAACAGTATGCATAGTATGCAGGCTTCCTATACATTATTACAGATTTTTTTCAAGCATTATACTTTCTTCTTAGGAGAAAAAAAATAAATTACATATGTTTTAAAACAATCTTTTTTTACTTTTTAAAATTGCCTCCAAACATCTAAATCTCAAACCATAGGGCTTCAATCTATTTCCTTTTCTTTAGTAGGTTGTTTACTTTGGATTCATTGTTGTTGCTTTTTATAGCAACACAGCCTTTTCCAGCATCTCACAACCATGCTTCCTTTTGCTTTCTGACACATTTTCTAAACATGATAAAACTCTTACACACAATTTGTCATGGTTTTGATCTTTCCCACAACACCATTAGTCAGAGCTGCTCCTGCCTACCAGATGTCAATAGTGCTTCCCCACAGAGACTCCTGGGGCTGGGCAGCCAAGGTGCTGCCTTTTGTGGGGTTTGGCCACAAGCCTCATGCTTAAGTAGTGGCTCTGCACAATCTCAGTACCTTGGCAGGTAGTGCCTGTAATCACTCCAGTGGGAATGTCTATGTGGAAACCAATGGGAAGTAAGCCTGGAGTGAATGTGGGTCTTTACTCATTATTAGCCTTTCAGCACACACTCCTAATCCAATCCCCGTTACAAGTGGGGCTAGGATGGAGATGTAAGCAGTGCACCTCTAAGAATGGTGCCTAAAGATTCCCTATTTAGAAAGCATCAGAAGATTTTTACAGAGAAAAAAAATCACTATGGGTAATAATATTTTCCTTTCTTTTTCTGAAGTAGGGTGACAGAGTAAAAAATGGCATTTTGTAAAATATTTACATTGATAAGTTTCACATTTCTTTCTATTCAGGCTTTACTGAACTTGGTTTTCTGAATGAATATAGTGAGTTGGCTTGGCTCTGCTTTCTTTGACATTCATTAAATGACTTTAATCTTTCCATATGGCTCTGCACTGAGTCAGGTCATAATGCCCCTCCTAATTAGATTAATTTCTAAATTATTTTTTACTTATCTCTGGAGATATTTTCAAATCCACCTGCAGTCCTCCAATACCAGGACTATTTCTGCAGTATTTCACTTTGAGATGGAGTATATAGAATGGAATACAATAATATCTGGGGGAGTGTAATTAATATTTCTTCAACCAAATATTTCCCATTATTTTCTGTCCATCTCTTCACCCACTTTACCATTTTGATGTTATTTCTACAATAGCTATTTCAGCACTATTAATGCTTTTCCAAGTGCTAACTTGCAGTGACGGTGTCAAGACTTTTGCCTGAGTAGACAGAGTGAATTTAAAACTCAACAATGTATGTGACTCATGCAAATTTTCACAGCGTGACTTGACTTGCACAATTCTAATCTGCATTGTACTGACAAATTGCTTGGTTCCTCTGAACTTCACTAATTTAAAAGAGGAGTCTCAGTATCAAATGTTGCAACATTACTGTATATCCTATAGTAAAGTGTAGACAAATAGATTCAACTGTGAGTTAAAAAACATGGCACTTTTTCTCTTATGACAATTGATATTTTCTTCCATTTATTTCCATTTATCTTAGAATGTTTTAGCACATAGATAGTGTTTCAGGAATGTTAACTAACCGTCTATCACCATATTCTCTTGTCATGCACCTGGGGAGGCTAATGTTATCTCTGTTTTCCATGTAAGGAAACTAAGGCAGACAAGCCAGAATAAATGAGATATCTCACAGTGGGACTTTGCCCGAAAAGAGAGTAGCAATTCTTTAATTTGTGGAAATCTTCTTTACCTTCATTTTTAACTAGTATTTTGGGGAACACTAGTGTTCTGAGTAGGGATCTTGTAAAATGAGAAACATTCCTTGAGAAAGTACACAGTGACCTTCATGATAGCCCTTACTATAATTTGGATTCCAGTTGGAGTTGTACATCTTTTATTTATAAGCAGCTCAGAAGTACCTACAAAGCCCATGAAGCTTCCTGTCCTGTGTAGTTTCTGAAGTGGAAACATAAAGAAGCACAGAAAAGAACTGTGTTATTCACAGCTTTTCATATTATTTTCCTATATGCTCTTTTACTCATATAGAAACTGTAAAGAGAAATAATCTTGCTATAGGGTTAATTCTAAGAAGTTGGTGTAGAAGGTGTAACACACCCAAGTGTCCGGTTCTTTTGTATTTTAACGTATTTAATTATACCCTTGATAGATGTGTATGCAGCAATGTGGCAAAATTCATTAATGACTTTATCCTGAAAAAATTTACATATGCTGTAAAGGATGTAAAGCTGTGGGGTAGGGGGAAGAAGGAGGAAATGGGTGAGGTTTGGGGTAATGGTGTTTGTCTTCCCAAGTCACTTTTGTACATGATGGAGTCTTGCTCTCCTGAAGATGGCTGAACACTTGCCCACCCTTGGGAAACAGTGAATAATTTCCTTGTTTTGCTTCGCTTGTGTGCATGACTTTTTCCATCCTTATCTCATCTCATGAGTTTTCTAACTTCTACCCTTCTGATTCTCTCCCCAGTCTCACTGTTGGGGGACTGGCAGAACGACTGGTACTTGGCTTCTGGCCGGCCTTAAATCACAACAGACATCTACTCTAAACCAATTTTTATTCCAAGAAAACAAAAAAAGTTTTGTTAAATAGTAAACAACTAGGAACATCTCTGTCTGGTCATATTTTGCTTGATTAGTCCAAAACTATGTGGGTTTCAGATGTAATGCTTCTCAGGTCCAGACTGTGGAATCTACTTATCTCCTCCTCACAGTCATGAGTCTGGTGGACTTCTTGGACTAATACTTTTTATACTCAGATCCTCCATCAATTTCAGGTCAACTAAAGCAGTGTTAAAACATGTCCTGTGGTCATTAAGGCCTACTATTATATAAATCATAGACCATACAATACATATATTATTGACTGTATCGTATTTTGGAAATAAGCTAGTAGGAAAAATACTACTAACTTTCTTTGGCTTATAGATATCAACAATGACTGCATAAAAGGAAACAGAGAGTTGATTTTGGATTAAATTTAAAACCTAGTTTTTTTAGCTAGTGCTGCTGTAATTTTTTTGAATGTATCTGTTGCCTAAATGCAATGGTGTTTGATAGATTTTCCAGTGAGCATGGTAAGAGCAATGTTTCCTTCCATTGGTGATCCCTTTATGAATCTTTTCAGAACCATTCAGTATTCTGTTCTTTTGGTAATATAATTCTGTCTGAACTGTAATACCTTATTGATATTCACCACACTTCTTACGACAATGGTAAATTGGGAAAAGTTCTATGAAAGATGGTGGGATTGTACTGCTGTGAATTTAAGTGAATGGGAGGACAACCTGGTTTTATATTTATTGTATTTCCTTAATTAATTTTCTCATCTGAATGTTTTGAAACGTATTCTTCCATTTGAATCATGATAGATTAATTTCTTTGAAACAATGTCCCTTTCCTGGGAAAATATTAAATATCTTAGACAGTACTCCCCCACAATTTATAAATTGTAGAGACTAAGAGAAATTTGTAATCTGAAGAGTAACAAAAGATGAATCAGAAATACATAATCTGTCTTGTCTCTGTTACAAAGCTGGAAGAGGTAAGAATTTAATAATCATCTGCAGTTTTAAGCTTTTATTTTATTAAACCCCCCCCACCCAACAATGATAATCACAGCACTTGCCTAGTAATTATTTGATCAGTGGGTGGTTGAAGAGAGTTTTTATGTTCCACCTGCATTCTACTTTTTAATTTGATTGCACTTTTGACATTAGCTTCCCAATTAAGACAGGTACATTTCTTATTCCACCAGTTGTTGAATTAACTAAGAGTAGAAGGAGAAATAAAAAAGGGTCTTTCTTCATTGTTAGGGTAAATTTTTGCACAAAATATACAACTGAATGGTGAATAATCACATATTTACAGTGTCATAAGTCTTCTATGTCTATTATATGTAACCTAGCTAAAGAGATTTAAAGAAACATATGTTGTTGCTAACTTACTATTTGAAATCCATACCTCATCCATTTAGAATTCTGTTTAGAAAACCATGGCATCATACGCACGGTTCTGTGAGCCAAAAAAATCTCAAAAGATCAGAAACTTTGTAAAATACTTGTGCTGCCACTTTGATTGTACCTCAGGCTCATCATGGAATAAAATGGTAACGCTCAAGAAAATCATTGAATGTATTCCTTTTGAACAGCGTTCTAAAAATTATTTGTACATTTACTTTCTATGTGAAATGGAATGTTAACTTTATCTGAAGAACTTGCAAAATTTGCTTATTGCCCTGGGACAAATTCTATTTTTGAATTGAAAGTATGATTAAGAAACGTTTCCATTTTACAGTCCTTGTAAGAATTTGAAAATAAATGCAGGGAGTTACTATAAGGGAATGCTGATCTTGCAAATACTGATATCCTTTTCTGGGGATGCAAGTGGCCAAATTTAAATTCCAAATTATTCATCCGATCTCAAACCCTTATTTAAACATTAATTGAATTAAAGGTCTTGACTCAGTCACAACAATTGAAATAAGATGGTTTACAGATTTGTTACAAATATTTTTTTGAGTAGTCACTGGTGCTGCTAAATTTGCTTTATGTTGACTAAAATCAGACTCCAGTCTAGGATTTTTCAAAAATCTGGGATGGAAACAAGTCCTAAAGGAAGTACAAATGAAATTTCCTCTCTGAATGAATCTTTGCTGGGTCAGCTAGAAGAATATTTGAAGGATTATATGGCATGCAAACCTCTAAACAGCTTATGTGTATCATACTGAAATGTGATTTAAGTAGTTTTAAAAGTGTTGAAGTGGTAAAGTGACTAAATAGTTGTCTTATAACATCTGAAAGTTTTAAATTTATATTCATATTGTCCAATGTCCAGTGCATTCTCACCTTGAAGGAATGGCTGAATAAAATTTTATAATGATCCTCATTGTAGCAGAAGAATGCCAAATTACTTGTCTTTCTGTCTCCAACCTTGAAGTCAAATATATATATATATTTATAACATCAAAAATAGGATTAAAAAGGAAAAGAAAGGAGTGAAGGGACAACATAATTTCCTGTTTTAATTCTACTTGAATATTTAAACCTTTTCTTTTCTGGGGAAGGGGCAATCCAATATCATGGGACTACAAAGTCATAAAGGTCTCTGGTTGTTCTCTTTTGCCATTTGTTGTTCAGTGGATCAGCGTGTCTGGATGAACCTTGTTATCTGTGAGGCCAGAGGCAGTGTTTCTGTGGTGAAGGCTTAACCATGTGAAATCACCCACAGTTAAAGAAGTGGATTTTTTTTTTTTTTTTTATGTGTGCGTGTTAAATTGCTGCTGTACCTTTGTATTACTTTTTACAATGTGAAATGTTACGTGTGTGACAGAGGATAACAATGAATATAAAACATCATGATACCAAGATGAAGTGAGCACTCAGTGGCATTTCAGACTAACATTAGAAATTTCTGCTATGTTTTGTTCTGGTGATTCCCTCAGATAACTACAAGATTCCTTCATTTTCTCATCTCAGAAGCAGCATCTAACTCAACAAGGCACTTTTTTACATCCATCTAGGAACTAAGTGGACTTCTGAGGATTCTCGGCATCTCTTTTAGTTTATTTTTACACTGTATCATAAAAGATGTATTTTCTGCTTCCATTTAGTAGCCTGGAAAATGTCATATGTAGGTAGAAAGAATGTAGGGAATGAACAGGTTTCTGTCTGTGTGGAATTCCTGTTTTACTTGACATGAGGATAAGAAAAAGAATGTTGGAAAAACTGCAATGTCCCGAACCAGAGCACCTGTGATTACTGTACCCAAAAGAGGTGTCTCTAGTACAAATACATTCTGTAAAAGATCTGTCTTTTGAAATGTCATGTATTTTCTCTAAAGCTTCTCATTATATTGAGAAATTATATTCTTATGAACTCAGTTTAGCAAAGCCAATGTTACTTATTAGAAATTTAGAAAGGTCTTTTATCTGTGAAAATGTTAGTATAAAATCTGATTTTAAATGAAATCTTAGAAGCACAGTTGCAGAATGGGTGATGACAGAGTACATGAGAAATAAAAAAAAGCCACAAAAGTTAAAAAAGCAGCCCTTTATAATTTTTTACAATGAGAGTTTACAAATTAAAATGCATGTGCTGTATTTCAAGAGAGAGGACAGGAAAGAATACAGATAGACAACACAATGTGGTACAAGTCATCCAAGTGGCTCTAGCGTACAATTCATTTATTCACATTTTAAAAAGAGCATGAGTGGGATAGAAAGTAGATTCATATCCTTCAGCCCATCACTCTTCCAGTGTTTTATACTTGAATAATGCTCATCTGTGGGCTGTACTTCAGTATTATAGAGAGAGGCAAGGCTGTGGCATTTTCCTCTTGTTCAGCAATTACTACCCAGATAGTTCCTTCTGTTCATGTACTCCTAAATTTTGGTTGAATGTCTTCTTTGGACAGCCACATTATCAGGTGACATATAGTGGGCTTCAGCCTACATGACATGGCTTGTCACTGTTTCTCTCTCAAAAGTCAGAGCTTTCTCCAAACACATTTGTTCAAAATGAACTAGCACAGACTGTGTAATCTATTTTCTTACTTTTTTGTTGTTGTTGTTATTGTTAAGCTAAACAATGTCCAGACTCTTTGTATCTGAGGAGGTGAACAAAATATGAATAAATAAAGTGACATGTAGCTGCTATGGGTGTTACAACCTGACACCCTGTTGGTCAGGGTGTTGGAAGCAGTCCAAAAGTAAGTCCTCCTGGAGTGGTAGATATGGTTTTGTTGGAGTAGAGATGATCTTGTAGAAAGAAGGGTCCAGTGATGGTAAGAAAGGTCCAGTGATGGTGAGAAGTGTCCAGTCTTCCTCCGGGAATCCAGTGAAGCCAGATACCTTGTGTTCCTGCGTCTCAGTTTTTATCCAGATAGGAATGGTTGGCTCCCCCCACTGGGTGGAGCATCTCACAATGGGATGACTGCTTTGGGGATGTCTTAATGGCCCATTAGCAGAAAATATCCCCCTGGAGGGAGGATGGGTGGTGAAAGAGATAAGAAACACTGCCCCACCTGGTTTTAACAGTTTGCCCATTATCACAAGGCATCTGCCCCCCACTCCTCCCAGAGTTACAAGAGATAAAGAAAAACATCTCCCCAACTGCTTTCAACAAATGAAATAGAACACACATTTTGGGTTCCATAACCCAAGACAATGGGTGAACTGAGAAAAGAAATATTCTGCCAGATTTTTAGCCAAAAGATCCCGTTCTCACTGCAATCTTACAGAGTCTATTCTCTTCTTTCAACATTTTAGATCTCATTTCTACCTGTTTACATCTTCTTTGTGATAAACATGGTCAGCATTTTGAACAAGTAGATTAAATTGTAACAAGCATGGTGCATGTCCATGCTTTTATATATTAGATGATACATGGACATAAAATTCTAAATAAGTATGCAAATGCTAGGAGTGTATGAGTCTAGCAGACACTCCTGATGTAGTCATGTGGCTCTGGATGCTTTGTAATCTGTATTACTAATATGGATGTTATCAGCCTAAAAGTAATGACTCGAAATATTTGAGATACACATTAATATCTTTGGCAGTATATTATAACTCAGTAGCAATATCAGAATCTCTTTTTCTTCTCAAAAATGCATACCTATAATACTAGTTTGTTTTAATTAATTTGTCTTAAGATAATATGCTGGAGGAGCTGCTGATGCAATGTGGAAGTTGTAAATATTAATCCAAATTTGTTTAACCTGTAGAGAATTAATGATAAGATGACAATAAGATGGAGTAATTGCTTTAGGTTGGTAATTTACCCAGTTTAAACAGGGCAGCCTCTAGACTTCAAATCAGTAGAATTAGCACATCATCTACTTTATAAAAGTGAAAGGTTATATAAATTCACAAAGCACATTAATTGTGCAAGGATAGCACAAATTACATTATTTTGGCAGGCTTTCAAAAATTATCCTCCAAAAAACTCTATGCTTAATTTTGTTAAGTCTATTTTAATTTCTTTTTTATATATGCGTAGATTTTAGTTAATTTTTTCTTAGCCAAGAAGGAAATAAGGATGGGTACATCCATTAAAGTGAAATATATAAAGTGAAAAGATATATAAAAAAAATTAAAAATATAAGAAAAATTAAAATAAATTAAAATAAAAAAAATAAAAAAGAGAATTAATGTGATTTTACAAGGCAGATATTTGTGAAAATGTTGTGAAAATGTATGTGATGAACTAAAGAAATATTTTTTGGGTTACAATTTACAAATTACACAATCAATGTGGAACATACTATTGTTTCCCCACCTACAAAGTTTATTTATGCTCTCAGGTCTTACATCAAAGTTGGACCTTTCTAAAGTGCAATATCACATTTCTAAGTTTGCATTTCTTTCATCTTCAAGAACCTATGGAATAAAACGACTGAGCATAATAGTTTAGGAATCAGGTTTTATGAGGAATCTAAACCATATATTCTTTAGTTTGAATACCAAAATTTAAACAAACTCATCTATCACAGCTAGTTTAATTGCTCTGAGGCTATCATCTGATGCAGGGCTTTGAATTTGGTATGTCTGAAAAGTAATTCTGGGAAGTTTTATTATTGTCAATTTTTTTTTTTCTTTTAATGGTGGTGGTCAGTTATGGGTTTGGTGGGGGTTTTTTGTTTTGTTTTGTTTTCCTGTGGTTTTGTTTGTTTGTTTGTTTTTAGTTTTCTTTTTTCACCAGCAAAGCAGGAAAGTTGTTTTAATCAGAGTATGCTGTTACTGGAATTCCTGCAGCTCCAGACCTGACTGGCTAGTCATTACAAAAGTAATCAACTACAACAGGACAAATAATAAGATGCAATGTAGTTAAATAAAATTATTCTGGCAATTTGCCATAAAATCATTATAATTTCATCTTTGATACTTCATTGAGACTAAGTAACTCTCAAAGCAAATGAGGCATTAAATATTTTCAAAATTTCTGTATCCCCAAATATAGTAAAATTCAATATTTTATTTCAAGATTAAGTACTGTCATGTGCTTCCAAAGTCCTGAGTTATCTCTTTACTGTCTGGTACTAGTTCAAGGTACCTTGTTTTAATGTTTTTTGAAAAAAGGTTTTTTCTTCCATCCACATTTTTAGCAGTGTTATGGCTTGTTTAAGAAGTAACATTTTAGAGAGGTACTGCGAGACCAAGCAAGATAGAAATTTCTGCACTTTGCAAAATGCAAATGAGAGATTTTCTTAATCCTTTTATGTATATTTGTGTATATATGTGCATTAATGTATATTTATGTATATATGTTATATATATATAGTGATAAAATATTGATTACAAAATTCAAAATTCTCGCAATTTTCTTTGTAATTACTGTGTCATGGAATTATCACTGTGGAAGTGAAGGGGGCAGTGATGAAAATTTTGAAAGCCATTAATCCCAGTAGATCTTGCTGGATCACAATTGTTTGGAAAACACCACTGGAGGTCCAAGCTCCCTCCAGAACATGTTACTTGGGATTGTGTCTGGACAGCTTTTGAATATCTCCAGGGGAAGAGATATTCACTCCACAGCATCTCTAGACAGTCTGTTCCAGTGCTCAGTCACCCCAAGGTAAAGTTCTTCCTCATGTTCAGGTGAATTTCCTGTGTTCCAGTTTCTGCTCATTGCCTCTTGCCCTCTTCACCAAGAAGAGCTTGCATCCATCCTCTTGACACCCTGCAGGTCTATTTTTTCCGCATGGTCAATTATTTTTGCCTGAGTCTGTCCCATCTCAGTGTTATCAGCATCCCCAATCAATACATCATCAATGTATTGATATACCTGGGCATCCCCGTGGGGTTATTTCCTTCAGCTCAAGAGCTTGGGCATGATGGGCTGTAGTAAGTGAGTGCCAGTATCCCTGTGGGAGATCAGTCAAGGCCAATTGTATTCCTTCCCACCTGAGCATAGGACATCCCTTGTCTCCCTCTCTAAAGGGAACCATTAAATCCACATGCTGTACATCAATTGTAGCTAAAACAAGGTGTGCTTGTTGCTGAAGGTAGGATGTCAGTTTGGCTGTATTAGGTACCACAGCAGTCAAGGGATCAGTACTCACATTCAAGCCACGGTCAGACACCACCTCCCGTTCAGTTTACTAAAGGGCCACAGAGATGAATTATAGGAAGATAATTGGCTTTGAACAATTCTTCTCTCCTTTAACTCTTGAATGACTTCAGCAATTCCATCTCTGGTACCTAAGTGGCAGAGAATAAGGTTTTGTTTGCATTCAGTACCTTGACAGTGGTAGTGCCGGAGCAGTTTGTGAAAGCCTTACTGAGAGCACAGGGGAACTGAATTTCTACTCCTTTCCCTTAGAGTACATCCAGGTTTCCCCTTCAGGATGTCCAATTCCATAATATTCAAAGGGAAAGAAACCAATACCACCATGGTCTCAGTGGGGTTACCACCAGGCAACCAACATTTTATTTGAGCCATCTAGTGTGGCTTAGAGCACCTGAATATATCAGTAGAATGTATCTGTTTCTTCAGGGACTTTCCCACTTCATTTGGCAGTTTCCTCATTCAGGGCAGAGGAAGGCTGCTGTGACTACTAAAAAGGTGACTGGAGATGGCAAGGAACCAAGGGGATACCAACATATCCCCATCTTTATTTTCAGTGAATCTTCTAAGATCTTTCCATCGGCTGTACCCTTGCTCAGCTACTGGGGACAGCACTGAGGGTTTCCCAATGCATCAGGACTGGCTACATACAGCTTCACTAATGGGGCTGTAGGGACTACTATTGGCTGTGGAGTACTCAGGAAGGATAGTCTCTCTTCTGGGGACTTTTTACACACACTACCCTTTGGGCAGAAGTGGGATTCTTCACTTCACTTGCAACCATCCTAACTGTTAGCCATAAATTGGTAACTCTTCTGCTGTTCTCCCCATGTGAAATGAGGTCCAGCTTGCCACCCTCCCACACAAGCAGCTTGAAGTTTGTTATCTGGATTAACAAACAATAACATGGGACAAGACAGTCAGCTAACAAGACATGTCTCGAATGAATTGTAGTCAAGCTGTCTTTTGCACACTCTCAATGGGTTTATCCAATGTTGGAATTGAGATAGATATGCATTCTCCCCTCTTCAAGAGGTCTAAATGATCTCCTCATTTTGTCTCCCGCACTGATGGATGTGGTAACTTTTTTAATATACTTGAATCTGTGTTCTCAACTAGATTGCAATTGAGATAGAGACAGTGCCTAGTATTACTTCATCCTCATTCTTCTATTGCATTGCAAAGTGCATTTCAAGACTGCAATTATCAACAAATTTAGGAACATTCCTTTGACATAACGATGTTAAGGATATAGTCTTGAATCTCTGCAGCATTACAGTAATTGTGTTTGATGTCTACTATCTTTTCTTGGAAGATTTTAGTTGCTGGAGAAGATGGATAACTGGAGGTTACTGCTGGTGCTGTTCATTTTCCATCCTCTGGATCCACTATTGGGAAACACTAAATTTATATTTAGTGTAGTGACTGAGAGTTTTTGTTATTTAAGACTAGAAAAAAATGGACTTATTTTAGTAGGCATGCTTTTAAGACAAGAACAGACACAATTCCTATTTAATTTCTTTTTTGTTGTTGTTTACAGCAGGATTTCTGTTTTTTTTTTTCATTTGCTTGGCAGTTTTAGGGACCACAGATCTAGGCAAGGTGTCAAAAAAGATAAATGAGTCTTTACTGTTACACTAATGTAATTTTTCTTTTCGGACAGAGCAATTTTCAGTCACATTCTTTTAAGGACATTAAATACACGGTGACTGTTTAGATCCCAAGTTTCTCCATATTGTTTGAAATGAGCAAGTCATTATCTTTGCATGCTTTTTTTTTTGTCTTCAATGTGTGACGTTTAGGCATCTGTATCTTACTATTTTAGGACCTCCAGTATGTACATTCCAGTTGTCTTTGTGTTTGGTCCTGACAGCTTACAGCAACTTTAAGAGGTCAATTTGCTTTCTCTTTCAAATCTTCCATCTTTCCTAAGTAGAGTCTGAGATTTGACTATCAGTGACATCTAACTCAGCATCATAAGTTCTGCTTAACTCCTTAGGGATTTGCTCTCCTAAATTTATTAGACGTACCTGAGAAAAGCATCTTATATACTAAGGAGGAGTTAGTGGTTATGGCTTTATTCCTTGGAGAAGTCATAAAGTGAAATAGGAAGGTTTTAACATTTTGGTAAATGAAAGGAATATATGACACTGCTTTAGCTTATAGAAACAAACTTTTCTATCACTGCTCTTGGAAATAGGTGACCCTTAAAGTACACATGTCAAAGACACATTGTCCACATTCATCAAGCCATGCTTTAAGAATTTTCCCATACTTTCTATAGTAAATTATTTAGATTTATTAGCAAATAATAATTTCAATACATAAGATAAAACTGAAATGAGTGACTGACCTTGAAGGAAATGAATCATCCTACCTCAACTTTTTTTCTGTTTTTTGTTTTTTTCCTGGGTTCACATCCCTGTTACTCATTCACTTTCTTATGTTTGAAGTTCCAAGTCACCTTCTATATGAAATTATCAAATGTCCTCTTCAGCAGTATTTTTTAAGTCAGAGAAGACTTGAACTTATGTACTGCAAGCATTTAGAATTTGCAGGTGTTTATAATTTATTTATATTGATACTGTATGCTGCATAAAAAGATAAATCTATGCAGCTCATCAGAGTCCTTTTGGAATAGAGATTTACTATTCAGTGCACTTGTTTGAGCGTGCAGTTCATAGTCAAAGGTGATTTTCTGAAGGTTCATACCAAAAGCAAGGTGGTGTTCTTAATAGTGAAATTTGGAACCTGCAGATAGATCAAGAAACTAGTCTGGATATTTTATATCAATCCATAGTGTAAAGAAATTTGAAATTTGAAATAGGTATATGTGACATTGTGAACAATAACCTCCTACTTAGTTGAACATTTGGTTACAAAAAGAATTCTCTTCTCAGTACAAGGTTGAAAACTAACTTGAGCTTTTTGTTTTAATATGTTGAAGAAAAGATGGTACCAAATTTTCTGTACTGCATATGATGTTGGTTTCTACTCTCTGCTCCTCAGAGTATTCTCACAGGGTGTTCTGTAACAGAGAGACTAATCCTTCCTTGGGCTCATGGTCTGCTCAGTGACCCCACATCTCATTCTGGCAGAAGCCACAGGTTAGTTAGAGCCCATTCAGGAAAACAGAGGCTTGAACAATGGATAATGTCTCCTTGGGAGACATGTCAGACGGGGTGACATGCCCAATGGGGGCATGTAAATGGGTCACATCTTTGTCATTTAGTAATCCAGAGTGTCCCTGTGGTTGTCAATAGTAATGTTTTCTAAGGAGAAATTCTCTAAACTCCAATATGTGACCTCTATAGAGATCATTAACCAAATGGATCTTCATTATACATTACAGTAAGAGGCATTAGTCAGTAATATCAGCAGCTAGTAATTCCCTAATTTTATTCAATTAATGATTTTGCATTATACAGAGGAATGAAGTAATCATTGCTGTGCTTTTTCACAGTCATCCAGATGTTTCTCTAGACTTCCTGGAAAATTTACTTCAGTTGTGGTCCAGTTTTGAGACATGGTGTGTTAAATCCCAGTATCTACCTACCCAGGGCACTTGGAATGGATGAACGTAGAAAATATTTCAATACTATGAAGATTCAGAGATTAGACTGTTTCCAATTGAATATCATATGTAAGTTATAAACACAAAGAAATGCATCTTTAAAAACATCAATTACTAAATTGAATCAATGCAGTGAAATTCTGCATCCTTTCTCCACTAGTAAGAATAGTAATCATACCTACAGCCTAGCTTGCATCATTAATTTCTGCCTCTCAGTGTATAATCCTTTTTTTTTCCCCAGAGTTTATTTGTTTTAAATAGACAGAAGGCTTAAAAAAAAGTCCTAAATATTCCACCTTACAAAGAGTAAAGGTCAGTAGATACAGGTGTAGAAATATCAAAAGACAATACAATTAGTTACTGAATGCTGGCTCTCTTTATTGACAGTTACTATGGAATTTAAGATCACTTCTCAAGGATGTATTCCATTAAGGATTCTATTCCATATTTTCAGAGTTTGTATCCTGTTCAGGTGCTGCTTCATATTAGAAGTGTTATAGAAGCTGTCAATAGTTTAGCAATTCTCTGAAAAAGTGCTAGACCCTCCATTCTATGTTGGTTTATTGATTACATTTAAATTTCTTTCTAAATCATTCTGAAAATGCAGGAGTTATCATGATTAACAGTTGTCAGCGTGATCAGTTATGCAACTGACCCTATCTTATAAACATTGCTGTGTGTCCATAGTAGTAAAGGGTAAGCCAAGCATTTCATTATAAGCCCAATAGGCAGGCAATGTCATATATTTTCTATATTTAAAAAATAATAATGTAGTGAATCTCCTTGTAATGGGTATTAATATCTTTATTTTGAAACAGTTTTTCTGTTCCAGTCGTAGTTGATGTTCTGATTCATCATATTTAGATTCCTTTTAGAAAACACACTGAAGAAGCTATTTCATTTTACTAATATTTTTCTTGATGAAAAAAATTATCCTAAGTTAAATTTAAAAAGATAAACTTAGTTATGTTTAATTCATTGGGTTTTTAATAAAAAACATCGTTTTTTTCTTTACCTTCCTGTATTCTGTATCTCTTTTCTGTTAAAAAAAAAATCTCCTGCTCATTGCTACCCTTTTTTGCTCTTCTGAAAATGTGTACAGCCTCACCAACAGACATTTTATTCATGGCAACCTTTTTTTGTATCTAGTATTTGATGAAAATTAAAATTAAAATTTTTGTGGTCTTTCAAATTTTTTGCTTGTCCTTGGACTTTAAGACATAAAAAAGGTAGCATATTCATCTGGAATAAAGAATAAATAAAGAATGAACAATAAGTGTCACTTGAGTTTTTAAAATTCTCTGCTGAAATGACTCTACCTTTGAGAAATAATGCCCCTCTCAGATGTAACTTATAAAAAGTTGTATTTTGAAAGATTTCTAAACTTTATATAAATGTGGGGTCAGCATTTGAGAAACAGTCACCTCTGAAAGAGGGTAACTCAGCAGCAATCTAGCAGAGATTAGGACAAAATAGCTATGAGAAGAAAGATTTATTGCAAGCATATGTTTATTAAAAACCCTCTGGTTTAATAAAAGCAGAAAAAAGCTAAATCAGCAAGAACCACTTCATAATCCTGTATTCAAAGACTTTTAATCTGAAAGTTGAAATGTCACACTGTAGAATAAAGAAAATTGATAGGATTACAGCATAAAATTTGGAGGTGTAGAGTGGTAGGGAAAGGATGAATACTTTAGAAGCTCAAGACACTGACAAGAAATCCATGAGATAATGAATCAATGTATGTTTGGAAGTAATAAACCCAGACTCTGTGACTGATTCATGTGACATTACATGAACTGCTTAATACATTTGGTCTTTTCTCACTTGTGTTCAAAATGGAAATAAAATGCTTGTCTATCTTTCTAAAGCACTTCCAGCTTCTGGATGACAGTGTTTGGGTTTGTATGCTGTTGTTAAAGCTGGAATATTTTATCAGCTATATTGCCATCTATATAATGTGTGTAATGTACAAAAGAGGAATAATTTCTCTTTTTCCTTTGGCACAGGAAATGATGTGTTATATTAGAGTAAGTATTTATGGTTTATATGCCAAGTAACACTGCATTTCTCTTTGTTTCTAACCATTTCTCAGAGAGTGGTACATGAAATGCCAAATGAAAAGAATGGTAACAGACATATAATTGTTCATTCATAGTTATGCTTGAAGCAATATATTCACTTGGCTGTGTGAAGTCCTAATCAGTTGCGGGTTTCTTTGTGATTTCAAATTTGGTGCTGAACATCAAAAATTATGATTTTGTTGTTTTTTTTTTTTCTTCTAACGTATGTAAAGCAAGCAAACAAACAAAATTGAAATCCTGGTTGTCTCTGTTCTCTCTCAGAGATCAAATGAAAGAAAACCCTCCCATGTCCCCATCACTTCCTCTGCCCAATTTCAGTTCCTAGCATTACCCAACCAGTAATGCCATAGCAAAATGGAAATATGTCTCCCTTTTCACCAAAAGAAAGCCCCAAAATTCTTTGAATACTCCATATTAAAAACACCCATTTTTTTTCTCACTCTACACACCCATTTATTCTCAATGACCACAGATCCTCCAAGTAAATGTGTACTTCAATTACTGCATAAGCACATACAAACACACACTAGCTAAAACAAAGCAGAAAACCAGGATTTATATTAAAAAGTTCAGAAGTGATTTAAAACAGCAACTCATTTTATGTGTGAGATTAGAGCACTCCCTATGCTGATAGATATAATTTTTATTGAAGATTTATTACTCTAGAGGTCTAACCATGAAAAAGTAGAACCTTGACCAATGCTAACTTCCACAGCCAATGAACCTGTGAAAGTCTAAACAGGCAAAGGAATCATCTGCCATTAGCCAAGTTTAGAATTGCCCATCAAGACACATTTCAAGTTATGCTAAATTAAAACCACCAAAAAAAAAGTGTCCTAATGGACTGCCTTACAGAAAACTTTGTTAATTTACAGCTTTTTCTTTTTTATTTTTTTAACTTCTTGTTTCCTATTAATTATTTTCTTCCTTTTATTGTCAAAACGGGACCATGTGAAAGTAGCAGAATGCCTCAATTTCACTGTGTGAAATGGTAAATCTCTGCATCAAGGAGTAATTCTTAGATGCTATGATAGGATTCAAATCCAAATTAAAAACAAGCCTTGACTCCTGGTGACTGATAAAATAATGAAAATAGCACATATTTTTAACTACTTCAGCCACCCCAAATTATCATAAATATGAAGGCTTACTAAGAATACATTAAAATTTTTAGTAGCATTAAAAGGCCAAGATTATAAATAAAACGGTGTTCAATTCAGAGGTAGTAGTTAACTTCTTTTTTAATACATTACTATGTTTTGCCTTATACATTCCCACTTGTTTCCCAATTTCCTTAAAAAGGACTAAAGAAACTGAACATATTTCTGTGTGCTCAGCTAATTTGCAATATCTATACAGGCCCCTTACTTCTCACTTATAATAGCTTGTAGAGATATTTCCAGTTTCTGTGGTTGCTCCAGCAGCTGCCAGAGGGACCCTCACAATATTTTCAATGATGTTGGTGAGACGTTTGACACATTCTTTGCTTTCCATCTGAAAAAGAGTCTGTCCAGTCAGTCGTTTTTCATCCAGTTCTCTTTTTGTGTTAGATGTCTGTGTCAGTGTGATCTTCTTCTGTCCAACATCTTAAACTGCTTTTCCTAGCAGGCAGTGCACTGTGACTACCTGGGACAAGTATCTTTCCCAGCAGCGATCCCTCATGTTAACTATGGCAGAGAATTGCGCCGTAACCTCTGTGGCCTTTGTAATGACAAGCTGGTTAGCACACAGCTTCTGCCAGAGAGCGGTGCTCAGCCTTTTGGAAGACAGATTTCCATAGGAAAGGGGAGACAGCTGATTTCTAGGGGCTTGGCACGGCACCAGAAGCAAGAGCTGGAATGAGCATGAAGTACTTTGAATAATATATGTCTGTATTTCCATACAAAGGTTGGTGAGCAGCAAAGCAGACTAATTTGCTTCAGATTCAGCACCCTCCAGAAAAGACTTGCAAAAGTAATTATGTGTACATAGTAATAATAACTACATAGTCCAGTAAATATTGAACCTTTCCCCTAAACATCAGAAGCTCATCTTCCTCTTAATGGACTTTTGATATAATAGTAAAATAAATGTTCCTCATCCACAGATATTAAAATCAGGTAAAGATTATTTTTTTACAAATGTAGGGATTGAGATATGAATCCGATGAGCTGCAAAATGGTAGGGAAATAATTAATAGTATAATTTAACTTAACTGGAATCTATGTGTGTGGTATTGAGGCTATGAAAAACAAATTGATTTTCAGTTGATTTTCAGAGGGAATTAAAAAATAATATTCCACAATGTCAATCACCACATTTCTAAGCATAGAGGACAAATTTGATGTTTTGCTTCACTGAATTACAATTTCTTTTCTTCAATGTTTCTGTGTACTTTTCTTGGCTTATAAAGTATTTAGTTAAGCACTATGCAACATTCTGATTAAAAACAATGAGCATAATCACCATAAAATGATATATATGTTTAATAGTTATTTTTTAATCTAGTAAATAGATCTGAAAATAGAAGCATGTAGGGAATCATCATTCAGCCAGGGCATCCTGGCAGGCTAATCATAAATCCATTTTCAGCATGTTATTTTTGTTCATAGTTTGGAAGTATAAATAAAATGATTGCCAGTAAAAGCTACAGATGAGAGAAAATGGTAGAATTCTAAATCTGCAGAGAAATCTTGCTTAAAAAACTGCTCTGCTTTTATCTTCACAAATCCCAGATTATTTCTGAGAGTTCACAGAAGTACAGTGAAAATTTCTACACTGTTGCAGGCATCATGCCTAAGGAAAGGACTACAGGATGAAGGAGAGGAAAATTGTTTTCGAAAAGGATATGGTGTCCTAAAGTATTATACCAGGTGCTGTTAGGAAATGGTGATCCTCGATGTGAACACAAAATAGAAGGTGAAAAATGTATTACTTCAGTACAGTGCAATTTTGGTGCTGGTAAAACATGAGCCAGCCGTGTGCCCAGAAGACCAATGGCACGCTGGTTTGTATCAGCAGTAGTGTGGCCAGCAGGAGCAGGGCAGTGATCATCCCCCTGTACTCAGCTCTGGTGAGGCTGCACCTCAAATCCTGCATCCAATTCTGGGCCCCTCACAGCAGGAAGGACATTGAGGGGCTGGGGCATCCAGAGAAGAGCAACAGAGCTGATGAGGGGTCTGGAACACAAGTCTGATGAGAAGTACCTGAGGGAGCTGGGGACGTTCATCCTGGAGAAAAGGAGGCTCAAGGGGGACCTTATCAATCTCTATAGATGCCTGAAATGGTAGGTCTCTTCTCACAAGTAACAAGTGGCAGGATGAGAGGAAATGGCCACAAGTTTCACCAGGGGAGGTTTAATTTGGAAAAAAAAAAAAATAGGAAAAAAAACTTCATGGCAAAGGTTGTCAAGCAATGGAACAGGCTACTCAAAGAAGTGGTAGAGTCACCATCCCTAGTGGTATTTAAAAGATGTGTAGATGTGGCATTTAGGGATGTGGTTTTGTGGTGGAATTGGCATTTTGGGTTTATGGTTGGACTTGATGGTCTTTTCTGACCTAAATGATTCTACGAATAAAAGGAAAGTTTTTGCAGAAGGAAGTTCATTGCCTGTCTTTTAAAAAGGTTCCTTGAAAAATATGTTGTCAAAGTTAATGGATAAATATCATATTTCACCTTTAAAATCTAATTTCTTGTGGACCTTCTGAAATCACAAGAAATGATTATTCAGTAGTGAAAGGCCTTGAAAC
This sequence comes from Rhadina sibilatrix, assembly GCA_013400275.1. Lineage (NCBI taxonomy): Eukaryota > Metazoa > Chordata > Aves > Passeriformes > Phylloscopidae > Rhadina > Rhadina sibilatrix. The sequence goes on along the minus strand of VWYO01017818.1, from coordinate 71,944 downwards.
ATTCTTGTTTTCTTACACCTCCTTTCAGGTGTCCACTAACATTTTCTAAATATTTGTATGGATGAATATAAAGAAACCCACAACAACCAAGTTAGGAACTAGCATGTATTTAACAGTTTTGTAAATCAGCTTATTTTACATGGCAAACCAGGTTCTAAAAGCAGCCTAATTTTACATTCATTTTTCCTGAAAATGTTTGACTTCATAGCAGAGAAACACTATGAGAACCACAGCTTTTTGGGACATATGACCTCAACAAGGCTGTTTGCAAGACTAACAGTGGTCCCAATAGAGAAAAATTAACATTTGGAAAAAAAACCCCAGAAATAATTTTGTAGATGAAGATTAAATATTCTTATGCAACATGGATTGTTATGTCCCAGGGTGTTTGATAATGAGAAGTTTTCTTAAATGGATGTGGCATCTTAATAGGACAGCATTACTGCCTGGTTTTTGATAATTTGGCAATAGAGTGCAAATTATCCAGAGCCAAAACTGTAGATCTTGACAAAATGAGTTGTAACAATGACACAATTCAGTAATCTGAAGTCTTAAATCTGATAATGTAATTTGGTTGTAGGGGAGTAGTGCTCCCTCCCACTGCAACTCAATTGTTGATAAGGAAATAATGTTCTCTGTTATAAGATGTGGTTCTTAGAATGGTATATTCTATGCCAAATGGGTATCTGCCCATGATTTCCATGAATACATGAATTATGTGTATCTTGAGTTTCTGTTCATCTCAGAAAGGAATAAAACAAGTTGTTTTTTGGTGTTTGTTTGTTTGTTAATTATTTTTTTTATTCTTAGTGGCAATTTAAAACAGTATGTTTTACATATTTAAGATTTCACTTACCACTCATCATCTTGCCTGTCTTTTCCCTCCAACTCCTTCCCAAATTTTAAGAAGGAATAGAGGTAAGACTTCTGCTTGCATAGCACATTGAGTATGCACAGAAGATGGTTGATTCTTTTAATTTTCCTATTTTTTGCTATTTACTTCTTGCATCAATTTATAAGGTCTTAGTTTGGGAAATTCTTTGGATCATAAACTTAATTAATAGAGCAAAATACCTTTTTGTCTTGTTTTAATCATTCTATTGATGATCTATATTTCTGTGGATAAAACTATAAAACAATACAAATGTTTTCTCTGTTTACAAGTTTATTATACCCATTTTTAAATATTCAGACCAATAAACATATTTTTCTGGAGTAAAACTGCTCCATGCAGATGCTTATTTTACCTTTGTCAATGTTGTAATTGAAGTGAAGGATTTCTTATAGTCTCACAGGATTTATCTGTGCTACTGTTTCTCAGTGATCTCAGCTATTTTAAATAGCTAGTAATAATTTATATTTTCACTGACTCAATGTGCCTGATATGCTGTACCAGATCAAAGGCTCATCCCGCTCTGTACCCTCTCTCCATCAGTTAGACAGAGTGCTTTGGAAGATGCTTGAGAAAATAGTACAAGAGAATGAACAAATAGAGCATTTTAGGAATTATTAATATACTGACAGAAAACAGAACACAGTATTATTTGCTCATATCTTGAATATTTTTGTAATTCTCATTTCTTCTCTATCTGGAAAAAATAAACCCTAATAAATCTACAATCAAAACAAACAAACAAACAAACAAACAAACACCTCAGGAAGAGGAAGAGAAAAAGAAAGAGGAAGAGGAAGAAGACGAAAGAAGAAGAAGAAGAAGAAGAAGAAGAAGAAGAAGAAGAAGAAGAAGAAGAAGAAGAAGGCAAAAACAACTCAAACCAAAAAACCCTCCACAATTCCCTAGAACAAACCAAACAAAAACCCAAAAAAAAAAATCAAACAAAACCTTAAAAAAATCAAAACATTTTAAAAATGAAAGATTCAGAGCTCTAAGATAAGAAGGTACTTTAAGATAAGGATTATTTTCAAAATAAGTTCTGACAAAGTAGGCTGAGACACTGCTGTCTGAATTTCAGGGGTTTGGAAGGAAGCTGTACTGTAAATATAAAAATGAGTATTGGTGGGATGGTAAGCAAGTATTCTTGGTTTACTTGTTTTACTCTCTCTTCCAATACTCTTAGATTTAAATTATTCAAATGTCTTCTCCTATGTGCATTCTCCCATTCATCCATTATTTGGGAGACCTATGTTATTCCTTTTCCCATGTCTTTTCTAAAAAACCTTCAGTGTATTTACTCTTTCCTTATATACATATATTCCTTATATATATATATATTCCTTGTTCCACATTTTAGATTGTCCTTTATGCCCTTTCTCTAGTTCTTTTTCCATTTATGTTTGCTTCCTTTACCTACAGCAGTCACAATTTATGTATATTCAAAAACAAGGCATATTAGTACTCTACATAGTGGTATCCCATAGTTTCCTTATTTTTCCTGCGAAATTCTTACATCTCACTTAATTTTTGAACCTGTTTCCAGACATCAATCTATGATCTCTAGTCAGGAACTAACTACAGTCACATATTACTAGATTTTTTTTTTTCTTATGTGTTAAAACCTTCCATCCCTGAATTTTATTTGTGGTTTGATTTCTCAGTCATCCAGGACAGAAAATCTCTAGTTCTTGATGATCAGCTTTGATAACTGATAACATAAAACTGTGCAAAAGAAACTGCATTTTTTTTTCTTTCATTCTTGTTTCAGTGTCCTTTGTGAAATCATTGAACAGTTTTTGTCCCATTATTCTCTTTATTTTTGAAAATTGTTTTTTTTTTTTCCTAAATTTATATAGTAAAAACCTAAAAATTAAAGTATCTATTTCTGGAGCGCATTATATACGACAGATAGGGTGGTATCAGAACTTTGTGTGTGCTTTCCAGTGGGATAGAGGCAATAAGCCAATAAAACAAATTTTATCTATATGATAAAACACTTTAGAGATTATTAAGAAATGTCTGCTGTTCATTACCAGTCAGCTATGAAAATCACAAACAGGCAAGGGAGGGAATTATTTAGCTTGATGTTGGAAAAATAGCTTCATTAAACTGGCTAATTTATGGCCAGAATTCAAAAGAATAATATAGATTGGACGAAGATGGCCAATATATATGACTACCCATACTGATACCTTATTTGTAGATTATATTGCTACTATGCACAATTTATTATTTGTGAACAAAAATCCATATTTTAAGAATGAAGTGTGCTGTAAATTATTTATCAGATGCATGCCAACAATTTATATGAATTTTATGGACTATTATATGTGAAACTTGCACATTCTCTAACCATTACATAATTTATTCAACAGAGCAAAAAGAAGGGTGCAGTTTTTAATGATATAATTTTGTATTTTTAGCTGTGCGAACTCCACTATGTAGCAATTGAGATCAATCTTAAACAGTTACAAAACATTCACTTTCAGAAAATTATATTTGCACTAATAAATGAAAAATTGATACTACTCAACAACTTTGGAAAGCTTTCTAGTCTGTTGCCCTTTTTTTCAATCAACAATTTCAGCAGTGCATACACTGTACCTTTGTGTGCATTCATGTGTACATCTTAACACTTGATTAATACATTCACAGACAGAGATAAACAGATAGTTTGTCATTTGCAATTTGTTGTTTTGTGGGGTTTTTTTAGTATAAGTAAATACATAATAGAAATAACATAAAAAAAAAATCATTACCAGGCCATAGCTTTCCTATACATTAAGGTCTTTTTAGATTTTTATTGTTGTAGATAGTAGCATAGCTAGAAATTATTTCTTGGCTTATAACATCTGTCTCACAGTAATGAAGTAGCTACTTTTCAAAACTTGGTAAATTGTAAGTAAAATGTTTTGAGAGCCCTGTAGGTGGGAAATAGAAAAATAAATAGGTGGAAACATAGGTGGAAACAGGTGGAAAACTCTGAGATTATGTTTTTCACATGAATCAAAATACATGCTTATAGAAGTTGTGAGCTGTGTATAAGATAATGATGTTAGCAGAAAAGGAAAAAATATACAGATAAGACTATGTGGTATTTATAGAAGGTATACTGACTGTTAAGCTAATTAACTATCAAACTAAGAATGACCTGTCTTCCAAAGGATTAGACCAATTAATAAATAAATCAAACTCAATTGTATAAATACGCTTCTTAAAAGTTCACAATTTCCCTCGAGATTTGTAATGATCATTCCTGTAATTCTTTTCAGACTTTAAATCCTCTATGATGTCAAAGGTACTACTTCACCTTTTTTTTATTAGTTAGAACTTGTAATGACCAAGGATAACATGGTGATAACATGCTGTTTTCTAGCTGCTACAGCTAGAAATTTAGTGTAATAGAAATGAGATTTGTGACAATTGAAAAAAAAAGAAAGGAAATGGCAATTAAAATACAGCAGTAAATGGCTCTGTTGTAATTACTTATTTCTCTACTGCAGGTGAGACATGAAAATCAAAAACTTTTGAATCATTACAAGAAAGTTGGTTGGTCAAAATAAATTGGTTTTCTGAGGCAACATTTCCTATTGTTAACATTTTCCACTGAGAAATAATATTTGAACCAAAATTATTCCTTCATTATTTAATATACTAACTTTGGGATTTGTGTTAAGAGACTTCAAAAAGATTTTTGACTGGTGGGCTTTTTATTCCATGAATTATAATTTAATATACAATATTGTTTTGAATTTTTTGGTTTTGCGTGATCTAGAAGAAATTTCCTTTGAAATAATTTTTAGGGTTTTTTTTGGTGATTTTTTGGGTGTTTTTGGGGTTTTGTTGTTGTTGTTGTTTTGGTTTTCGTGGGATTTTTTGTTTGTTTTGTTTTGTTATGTTTTGGTGTTGGTGTTGGTTTCTTCCAAACAGTGTAACACTATTACAGGTTATTTCTAGGGCAAAGATATATGTCAGAGTATATAGCTTAAAAATTGGGAAGACAGTAAGGAATGTATGGTGAATAATTTTCTGATTGTGTTCTATTTCTACATCTGTTCCCACTCAGAGAAAGGAAGTAGGATTGTGTAGGTGAGGTCGCCAAGGTGATAGGACCTGCACTAGAGAGGAATGTTTCCATGGTGTATTTAATTTTATTTTAAGATATGGGGAATAGGTTATCACTTTTATCCACAGGGACATGAGCACTGCAAAACCAGAATGACACCCATGGCATCAGATACCAAACAAGATAAGCATGGTTGTGCTTGTTCACCAAGTCATATGAGTGACAGTGAAGATGTTCATGCCCACCTCAGTTAAAGAATGAGTGACATTATACTGAGAGAGAGATGTGCACAAAAACTGTCATGTTCCAGACAGAAACTCATGAAAAAAACCGGAAACCTGAGGGTTTGTCTGGCATACTAAAGAAAGCTTTCCAAATCTAGTCCTGCAAATACATTTCCTACGATTGCCACATTTATGGGAATTAGCAATGCTGTATTGTCTTGGCCAGATACGTATTAATCATTAATAAAAATGTTGTGTACAATTTTTTATATGTAATATTTAGTTAATTCTAGGTAGAATGGTTTGCTACAGAAAAACTTCAAAGTTTTTTTCCTCATTCCCCATTTCAGAATATCCCTTATATAAGGCTTGCTTCCATCTGTTCTGAACAGTTGGTTCCAGGTAGAAAACAATTAAACTGGGTTTTAGCTTCTTTTCATTTTGGTGATGTAGTGTTTTTAATTTAATCTTCAAGTAAGCAAGCATTAAAATACAATTCTGTTTAGGTAAAAGTGTTGTTATAGGTAATTACGTCTAGCATAACATTCCAAATTTTAAAGTAATCATTTAACAAATGTCAGTCATAAATCTGACCATTTCCAAATTTGGGTAGATTGAGATTACTTCTTTTCACTTACTTTTACAATATTTTAAATCCCCCATGCACAAGAATATTAAAATAATAATTTAAAACAATGAACATTAGCTAATTCTTGTGTTATCTGCTGCTCTGGGGTTCATTTTGGTTTGGTTTGGCATATTTTTCGTTTCAGCACCAGGAGAGAATTCTTCTGTATCACACAGCATGGGTGTCACTCATTCGGATATTCTGCACTGTTGCCAAGTAGTACTGGTTTCACAGCTGTTTCTCACAGCTCTGTCTCAGGTGTCTTTCATCCATGTTGTAGGTTTGTTTTACTAATTGATTTTGATCCTTTAAGTCCATCAAATCAGATATCTTCAAATTCTCATCTGCAAGTTTAAAAAATATTAACGTATTAGTTTTTCTGTTCTACCCCATGGTTTATGTACTTTTCTCGCCCCTCTGCAAAGTTCTATCACCTACCTCCAACAGGATCTGGCTCTTAACAATTCAGAAAAAATGGCCAAAAAGGAAAATAGTAGCCCCATTAACTCCAAAAGATACTGGTTGTTTGACAAGGGTTTTTTTGTAAAATAAAACAGATTATGGTTTTGCTCTATAGTGAAGCAGTGCTATTCTCTAATTTTATGTCTGCCTAGAGGATTAATTATAGACCTAGCCAAGCCTCGTATAGAGAAAACTTATTGAATTACAGTATTTTCTTCACACTCTTTGTATGTTCAAAACAAAGAGATATTATAGACTACACGAGGAAATCCCAGTATGTATCTTGTTAACATAAACGAGAATGAGCAGCCTGGTCTAAATGAAGTAGTAGATAATAGTATGAACTAAGTTCATATTTGTTTGCATTCCCTTCACAACTCTGTCTATTTCATAGTTTTGGGTCTAAGCTGACTTAATATATGTGCTAAAAAGTAACATGGCACTAAATCTGTTATAGCTTGGCTGTTTGTGACTTTGGTATTGCCAAATATACTTGGTGTTTACATGAAGTTCTGTAAAACAGGGAAGTGATGAGGGCAGTAGCATGCATGCAGCCAGGAAGTATGGATCAATAACTTAATTTTGTTAAATAGATCTAAAGCTCAGCTTTTGTACAGTATCAAAAAAAAAACCATGAGAAATAATTATAATCTTTCATTCACTGTAGGGATAGAGGAGGGAATAAACCATCCTATTTTCTTACTGTGACACCCTCTAGAAAGGAAAACATCTAGTGGATATTCTCCTTGGTAGACAGTCTCTACTCAGATACCTACCAACATCTTGACTCTTCTCTGAAGCAACCAAAGTATCAGCTTCTTTGCTTTCCACTTTTTCCAGGGTAGGAATTAACACGCAGTTTAAAAACATTAAAAACATCTGTGGCATCTTATTTTTTTTTAATATGTGTAAAAAGAATCACTTGCACTTCCACTAGGTAATCAGGCAGAGTATTTTCCTTCAATACCCAGATATTTGGAAAATAAATTCCTAAATTTGAAGTACTTCATTTCCTATTAGACATAATATCATTAAAGTTAATTTCAGGCTTTTGGTATATTCTAGAAATATTTTCAGAACAGTTCTAACTAGTTAAAGGAAGAGACAGTTTATTCTCCTTAAGGTGAGCTCTAAAGTGTGTAGGATTTCACTGAAGATAGTTAAAATTCTCCTTGCTCATGCAAGACTACTCCATTGGGAATTTAATCTCATTGGGACTCCATAATGAAATAAGGCTTCTGAATTTCCTGAGAAACAAATTAGAAATTCTTACAGATTGTTTCATGCTAAAGATGGAAAGGCCTATTGGTCTCTAGAGCACTGAAGATAGGGAGTGAAAATCTAGCATTCTGATGTTTGGGAATGTAGGAACACAGAAGAAAAGAATTAAACAAAAACAACAACAAATGAAAAGAAAGAAATTAAATAAGATAGAAAAAGGTAACAGGATTCTCATACAGATTTCATGAGTGTTAAATACTTTCATAAAAACTTAAAAATTCATATGTCTTTAATCCAATGCAAATGAAATTTGTGCAGCTGAATCAGACATAGATCATTACAGGAACCCACAAAATGGGTTCTCTTCCTTATTCCCTTAGTTTCTGGTATAAAAAATCTGAACAGATTTCTTGAGAGAGTACATGTCTAACTCAACAATCAGATACTGGATATGCCTTGCTTTTGGTAAATACACTGTTTTTATTTACTGTGTCTTTTGCAAAGCTGGTATTCCATGTGTTGAGGAAAAAAAGAGCAAACCAAGGAAACTTCCTTGTCTTTGCAACATGCATATTACCACATTAACGTCAGATGGTATTTTCTGTTGCCTGATTGTTTGGGGGTTTTTTGAGACTAGAGCTTATGCTGCCTCCTGTTCTTGAAAGCAGTACATTTGGAAGAATATTGTAAGGTAGAGTCTTGATCCAATTTACAGCTACATCCATGTAGCATTTATTGCAGAATTATGAACCAAGTATTACATAGAAGTTATAAAAATAATATCTTCACAGTTTAGAAAATTTCCTCTGTAAATATATGAATAAGTGGAAGATATTGGTTTGAACATGGGAAATACTCTGAAGGACAGAACACTGATTTCACTTGTAAAATAAAAGGGTTTTGCAGGTTAAAATATAATCTAGAGGACAATTTAAAATGTAGTTTGGCTTTGCAAATTGCAGATTTTCAAAAAGAGCTAAGACTGCAATAGCTTCTTTTTTTTTTTTTTTTTTTTTCTTTTTTTTTTTTCCCCTTCCAAAACCTAAAAANTCCTTAGTTTTTTTTCCCCCTCCAAAGACTGAAACAGACTTGCTGGAAAACAAGCAACACAATGACAAACATCTGTGGCATCTTACCCACTTCCTTCCCGTGCAAACTCCCAAGAAATCCTCTGATTGATAAGAAGAGATAATACAAGATATGGGGCCTACATGCCTCTTCAGCATAGCTTTGGTCAGCTATCCTATAACATTTTCTTCTAACATTTGAACTTGAATTTGTTTGCTCATTAACCTGTTTTTGCAGTGACATAAAAATAGATATATTAAAAATATATATCCTCAAAGGGTAAAGTAATGTAGAAAAATGTGTAAATAACAAAGAGATTGCATATTCAGTCACTTAAATCTCAAATTAACTCTGACTTCTTTTTTTTCAGCATGAGAAATATTTTTTTCCTGTTGCACATTGTGAAAAGTAATCTTCAAAATGGTAGGAATTTCAATACAAATATCACCTTGAGAACAAGATGATTATCCAATTCAAACTATCTACACCTCTTGATGTGGAATTTAAATCTCACAAGAACAGAGAGGTTAATGAAATTTCTGGGGCTTTTCTTTTCAGAGGTCAGAGATACCACTGTAACACTTTATCGTTATATTCGATATTTCTATTCCACTTGGATCTGAAATTATAGAGGAAAATACAAATTAAATCTTTTGTAAAAGGAAAAAGCAAAAAAATGACCTCGGCTTTTTGAAGCATCAAAGAAATGCTCATCAAGTTCATTTAATTCTCATTTTTCTTGGAGCTGGTTTAATTATTTTTTCTCAGGCAGAGCATACAAATTCTTACACTCTATAATAATTTATAACATGTTTTAGGAGTTGTGAAAACTTATATAAGGAACTTTGAAGAATGTTTACAAAGAAATTGACTGGCAAGTCATCTCTTGGAATATCAGAAAGTCTTCAGGTAATGAGATGCCTTGAAAAAGAAGAAAATTTCTACACCCCGCAAAAAATTTCAAATAAAACCCCAACCAAAGCACGAAACCAACCAAACCACCCCCAAAATATGAAAAGAGAGTGATGAAGCATCTTGATAAATTGAATTTGACATCTGTGAAAAGTATTTCAATAAAATTTAAGCAAAGTAAAATTTTGAGATTTCAAAACCTATCTTTGTTTTAAATAAGAGCAAAAAACATTAAGATTTCTGTGTTTTATGTCATGTGGAAAAACTATAGTATTAATCAACCAAAATGTATTGTTTTTCTTACCTTAATCTTTTCATTATTCTTTAAATAGTTTGCTATGATTTTATAGCAGAAATTATATAAATCTCCTAATTTTTCTAGTTCCAAAAAAGTCATTGATTTGTTTCTATGTTTTCAGAATCTTCTTTGTGTCCAAAAGACTGTTAGAGAAACCAATGTATAAATAGATTTTAATACTGACCAAAGCTATGAATGAAAAATGGTTATATCTTTCTTGTCATATCTTTTATGATATGGCTGCATATGACTCTTCTGATATGCTAAATTTGCTTGACCTAACAGAAAAAAAAAAATCAGTCATGTCTTTTGAATGATTTTTGATCTTTCAGATGAAGTCTAGTGGAAATTGCATTGAATCTGAAAAATACTGTTGTTAACTTAATTCTTTCTTTCTTTCTTTCTTTCTTTCTTTCTTTCTTTCTTTTCATGGTATGGCTTTTCCTGCTGTTTTCTGTGCAAAGCATTTTCATTTAGTGATTAAAACCCAAAATGATGTGTCCTATACATTGTAAAGAAACTGAAGTCACCTTGTGAAGCAGTCAGAAGCAGAAATGAATTGGCTGCAAAAATCTTGGTTTCACTTCTGAATCTGAGTTATTTGTGACCTTCCAGCTGCCACGCTTGGCTATAGTCAGTGAACTACTTCATCACATATTTAACTGGCGAGCAGGGGGTAAGAGAAGGTGCCTAAATCCATGTTTAAGGACTTGATGGGTTGCCGTTTATATTCAAAATACGCAGTCAAATGTCATCATTGCATCACAACTGTGTTCTTGCAACTATACAGAATGTTTACTAACATCACTTTATGTCAGAACAATCCCATTGCTCCTATTTTAAGAAGAGATGCTGATTGTTGTTGATTAAGTTAGAAAGTGCAGTTGGATATCACCAGCTGGAGTTTGTTAATACAATTTTTAAAGCAGGTCAGTGTAGGCTGAATTAAAGACGGAAGAAAGAAAGGATGAGAAAAGTACAAGAAAAATTTAAGGGACAATGACAAACTTCTATAGAAAATGTTTTGTTCTTTTTCTTGAAACATCTGGTCTTGCTTCAGGAAGATGTGGGTCATTAAAAGCAGGCAGAATTTCACTGAATGTTTGAGAGCCAAGTATCTTTTGGAATCTTTAGGAAACAGAAGTCTGATAGTGCATTTCTCATTATCTTCTCCTGTGACAAAGAGATGCATTGAATCTAGTTCTGAAGATGGACAGAACGTGAAAAGATAGAGAGATAAAAAAGTTTCTTCCACTTTTCTCTGGAATTAGAATGTAAGTAGCTTTACAGAGAATAAGACAAAATTAGGTAGTTGCATTTACATGCCAACTACTCCACAAATGCATTGTGTCTTTCAAGAAAAAAAAAAAATGACATGACAGCATTTTCTTTCAAATTGATTAATGATATACGTTAAACAGCTGAGTCTACAGATAAAACTCTTATTTCTATTGATATTTAAATATAAGTAGGCATGTACTCTACACTTGCACACGTCATGAAATGCAGTATGTGTATTCACTTATTGTGTATTCATTTTTTTTACTTTGGAAAAAGTATTTATACTATCCTCCAATATTTGTATTAAAGACCAGAAATGCTGGAAGTGACTATGTTGAGAAAATGCAACATGTTGAGAAAGTACAACCTTTAAAGGAAAATTGGTCATGTTAGGAATTTTCTATCAGAAATGGGTATTTAATTGGTTCCTTCTCACTCTGTTTGGTACACTTTTCCTTTCTGTTTTCTAATGAATTACCTATAAATTATCGATTTGCCAAGACACATGCATTTCCACATTCTTCCTAAAACATAGCTGGTAGATAGGTTTCATTCACTTAACTTATATTCCAAATACCTTTATTGTGATTGAGGATGGTGATACAGCAAACATCTCATGCTAATATTTACACAAAGAGAACAAACACGTTTCAAGAAAGAGATGTAATTATAATCTTTCATTGAATATCTTACTTCCAGACGGATTGTCTTAGTAAACCACAGGCTTGTAGTAGCATATATGAAAGATAAAAATGCTGGATCAATTAAAAATACTTTATGGTGTCAAAGCTCCAAGATAATGGTAGTCCACTTATGGAGTAGAATCACAGAGTAAGCAGAGTTGGAAGGGACACATCAAGATCATCGAGTCCAAGTCCTGGCCCTGCACAGAACACCCCAGGAGTCATACCATGTGCCTGAGAGCATTGTCCAAATGCTTCTTGAACTCTGACAGGCTTGGTGCTGTAACCACTTCCCTGGGAAACCTTTCTAGTGCTCAGTCACCCTCTAGGTGAAGAAACTTTTCCTTCTATTGAAACAAAACCTCCCCTGAGTCCTGTCATTGGTGAAGAGAGTGAAAGGATTGGTACCTGCCCCTCCAGTTCCCCTCACGAAGATGTTAAAGGTTTATGAAAGAAAATGTATGTTTCTTTAATGGTTTAAACTCTAACAGTAATATATAACTGGGAAAAAAAAAGAATAAGAAAAAAGAAAGAAACAAAATTCCCTAGGATTATTACATGACATTATGTTTAATGAAAATTGTAGTGAATAACTGAAGTAATTCTTAACACTTTCAGGATTCAGTGGATATTTAATATATCCATAAAGTCCTGCAACCATTACGTTTTAGCCATTTAGTCACAGAAACTTGTGTTTCTGTTTATTCCTTTCATTTCAGCTGGGCCACACTCCTTGGTACAGCTGCAGATCCAGGACATGAACAGGTTGTTTATATCTGGTGAATGAATTGTATGAATGACGTAAAATGAGACCTGTTATTTCTGTAATCCTGTGATTGTCAGGGCTGGGTCAGACAGCTGGAGCTAGTAATAAGGATCTGTCTGGTATGTAAATTATTGTGATTGAAGATCTATCTGACAGTTTTACTTTAAATGGGATTACACTTTCATTGAACCATTTGAAATGGTTCAAATATATAGGAATTAAAATGCTTTTGTTCCTATTTAATACTAGTGAATGGGGCCTGCAGCTTGGGGGCAGAAGTATGACATAGATGGTCCAGAATGCCAGTCTGAATTGTACCATTCCCTTTAGGCTGAGCTGGTGAATTGACACAACCTTGTACCTTTTTAGTGTGACATGGGACCACCCACAGTATACATGCTGCATAAGGATTTATAGAGGAGCCTTTTCAGCTGAATATACAATTCCTTTATCAGGGAGCCTTCCTTAACGTACAGCAGAAAACTGCACATTGCTCTGGTCCTTTGATCAAAGTTAACTGTGCAGGGTTGAGGCCTCATCCCCCATATTGATCATGTGTTTAGAAAGGTTTTAATGAAGAGATTTTCTTTCAATTGTGTTTTAGCCTCTATATTAGTCTCTACATGGGTATTAACTGAGCTTTTTCCACAGCACGTAATGGTAAACAAATGTTGAAGCATTTTAAGATTCAGTGTTGAAAATATTTCAAAAGATAATAATGCACTTCTAGCTGCAGAAGTCGCTAAACAAGCGAATAAGAAAATAAGTGTAAGATGGGGAAAGGAAGGGAGTTCTTTGAACCCATTAGTCCTCATTTAAAACACCTGTTTGAATGTTGCACTTCCTGAGCTGATAGGGTGAATTTTTCCACTGGTATTGTTATATTGTTATATGATTAAATTATATATTATATATGATTGTTATATGAGTGAAAGCATTAATTCCCAAAATTTCATTATACACTATATTTTCTTTGGTGGTAAACTGGAGTTAAAAATTCTTTAAAAACATAAATCCCTACCATGACACAGACTCAAGATTAGTCTTTCCTGACACATCTATGGTTAGCCATCCCCCTATTTTTTTCTGCATGCAGCTGTTTGTAGCAAAACTGTGCTGCAAAGCAGATCATTGAAATGAAGCAAGTTAAATCTACAATATGGTTTTTGGTAGTATGTTTGTGTGTCTCTGAGTTCCACAAAATTGTTTCATTGACTGTAGTTGAAGAGTGGTCTACAAGCTGCTGTCCTGAAAAGACTCTGTGGGTGGTACTTGGGAGAGCAGAGAGAAGTGATGGAGTCTTGGCAAAGACATTTTAATGTAATTCCTCTGAAGAAAAATATGTATCTGCCCCAGTGGTTATAGTTATGAAAAGAGGAATTGCTGATATCTGTCTCTCAAATTTTATTTACAATTCTACTCATGTTATTTTTTTTTAAATTTATCTCCTAGAATTTATCCCTGGTTTCCAGCCACGTTTATGTTTATCCATTTGACTGCTTAATATTTTCACTTTTTTTGATGCTCAGTTTAAAAAATCATTTTTTAGGCTTTGCCTAATTTGGACATAGCACTAAAACAACAGATAGGATCTTATAAATCTCCATATAAATGTGAATTACATGGGGGAAAATGATTTACATTTTGCATCAGCTTGAAAACTGCTTTGATTTCTCTGCAAAATGTCAATGGTTAAGCTACTGAATTAATGTGGGTGTTCATTGTTGTTGTTTTGCTTTTCCAATCTTAAACATCACCAGAAGGATTTAATGGATAGTGATTCATTCCTTAGTCATTTTAATTAATCCACTGTTCCTGAATTTAGCGAGTGCTGACAGCTGCTTCTTCCTGTCTTGTCCTGTCTGGGACCTTGCTGTGGTGATGCTTCAGCCAGTCTGATGCTGGCTGATGGGAAACTGCATCTGGCTGCTGCCCGTCTGCTACTGTATGACACTGTCCTTTGGATGCATGCTGCTGACTGCAGCGTTGCCATGCTGATCCTCCTCCCCTCCTGCACTCCTGTGAGTGACTTGTACTTGTCACCCTGTGTACAGTAGGGATGGACTGTGATACAAGGAGATATGGGGAGCAGTATTGAGCCCTAACTGTAGTGGCACGACTCTTTCTGTCTGTTCCTCTTTACAATGAGAGTTGATTTTGTCTCGGATTCAAGGACCTTTTACCTCTGATGTAACCATGTACCCTTTCCCTAAAGATCTTCTGTCTTTGTTATGTGCAGGACATTTCACCAAAAGCTATAATACTATACTGCACAAATAAGATAATAGAGCTTTGTGGAAAGAAAGTTTTATAATCCTTTTAAAAACTGTCAAGACCTACAAACGTATAAAATTATTTCAAAGATTGTAACAATTCATTCTGTAAAATAATTTGGGGTATAGCAAAACATTTAATTTGCACTGCGCAGAAATGAGAGCGTACATTAGCCTTTTATATGTTGCAGTCAGGGTTCCCCCTCCTCAAATCTAGATACAAACACACTATCTTCATATTTTTCATTCCTACATAGTTGGTACCTTTCTTCACAGTAAATATCATCTTTATCTTGCCACAGAGTCATTTCTCTGCTGTGACAGCACAGAGGAAAGAGCAAAGGGGTAGACATCCAGGGAAATCCCTGACATGTCTCTACTGGCTCGATGGAGTTCTGCTTGCAGACTGCACTGAAGAAGATGAATTGTTTGCACAGAAGGAATGGACAGAGAAGGTGAGGAAAGCTGCAGAAAATATACCATGCTTTGTCCTCTCAAAGCTGGATGAGAAGCTGCTATGCAGATCTTTCAAGACATAAATCTCTTAGGTACCACTGGAACAGCTTTCCGAAGCAGGCTAAGCCATTATTTTTACAGGACCTCTCATCTATCCAACATTAGGGAAAATAAAAATGAGGAGAGCATAGAGAGAAAGAGCATAGAGCAGGCTATAGAAGCAGTGTGTAAGACAGGGGTGTACTTCAGAATTCTGAGAAAACAAGTACCTCTGGATATTTCTTTTCACAAAGCAAAGCTCTACTCTATAGGACCTATAATTATGTGCAATGTAAGTAAAATAATTTCATAGGATAAAAAGCTGGAATAGTCTAGAGAGAGGAAGTATTAGCATTTCATAGGCATCACTCCAGACATTTTTGTGCCTTTTAAGTTAAAAATGTTTTATCCAGAAAACACTGCATCAAATAGAAACTGGGCAGCATAATAGGAGAAGGTTGTTTTCTAATTCCATCTGAGGGGAATGAAATTAAAAAAAAAATTAATATGTTTCTGCTCCACAGAACAGATATAACTCTTAACTATCTGACAGAAAATAAAAAGATTCAAGAAGCCAAATGAAAATGTCTATTGTTGCCATAGGTATTGGATAAAAGCTGTTTTGCACATCAATAAAAGTTCTTTGAGATTTTAGTTTTTTCCTGTCCTCCTCACTTGGGGAAATCCTTAGAAATATGTCATCAAAAAATAGCTTTCAGAAATAACTGTTGTGGTTTCAAAACTTTTACCTGTGAGTGGTAGGGGTAGATGTAAATGCTTTTTGAATTCCATGCACATTAGGTCTCAAATTGAAAAGCATGACTGGCAATCCAAGAGTTTGGACTATTGAACTTCTTGAGGAAATTCTCTATTGTAAATTTGAAAACNTAACATTTTGAAACAGATGGAGTTTCTCAATATGTGTTCGTTACTGTGACCTTAGGAGCTTCATCAGCAATATTAATATTTTTTAGGAATTAGTACTTTAAACTTGCACATTCAGTGTCTGATTTGCTGCTTTATTTTGATCTTTTAGTAGACCCATTTATTATTTGTTCTTCAACAATGTTTCATAATAAGATCTAAAAAGGGCAAAGCAATTATTTTCTTATCTAAATAGTTCATAGAAATTACAATAATTGTATATGAAATTGAACATGAGGAATGACTTCAAAATGCCCTGAATCAGAATAGAATTTATCTTGCAAGTATTATACCATTCATATCTGTTCAAGAAGCTTATAAATATATATATTCAAATATAAGATCTTTCTTCTGCTTTAATGATTTCTTATCTATTGCTATTATTAAATAAATTTAGAGTACATAAATGAGGATGGAGACAATGGGATAAAGATCTAGAGAGGTCTGCCTGGTTACAATGAACATTTATATTTAATGAGCAGCTTCTTGCAGCTCTTTGCTGTAAACAATGCTGTGTAACATTTGGTTTACTAAATCTTTCTAAGCACACCAGAAAATAACCATTCATTTTGAGTGAGGTGAGGAAGGATCTCAGTGTCCCCAGGAGAATGCTTGTTCTGCTAAAAGCAAGGAGGGCTCTGGTCCACTTTGAAACAAGTATTCAAATAGCCAGGACACAAACTGACAGGATACCCAATAATGCTTGGCACAGCCTGATTATACCTCATGTCTAGCATGCTGAGAGTGGAGGTGGAGATCACTGAGCCTTTGCTATGTTTGTAAGAGCAAATCCACATGCAGATCTTGTACACCTACGTGCCTCTTTGTTAGAAGTATCAGCTACCACCCCTAGGCTTCCTTAATGTTAGAGATGCTAAAATAACATTTTCAAAACTCAGACACCGACAGTGGATAATAAGGGAGATATTTGCTAATTTATTAAGCTAAGTATAATATTTTATAATATTACCTACCTTCATGTACTATTAGAGTGAACCTTTGCTTATATTTCACAATATGTTTCATGGAAGCCTTCTTTGCTTTTGAAACATTATTTTTATTTCTTCTCTGTGGTTTCTGTAGCTGTAATAGTAGTGACCTTGAATTGTGTTTTCTTGGTTATTACAGAATGCTGCAGATGCAAAGTAGTTAATGGTATCAGTACAGGCACTGTCAGGGTGTTTCAAATGTCAGGTTACTGTGATACAGATTAACCCACTGCCAGCATTCAACAATGTACAGTAAGTACAACAATGCTGGCAAATTAGCTTTGAAAACAAAATGTGATTAGTAATCAGAAGTTTCTAGGCACATTTTTGCATGTTATAATTACTGAAGATCTTTTGTGTGTGGCTGTTTCCATAAGGCAGTTTGTCATACTTCAACACATTCTAAGAAAATGCAGATCTGGTGCCAAATACTAGGAGAATAGAAAATGATGTTTCTCTCTTGCTAAAAAATGTATTTCCTGACTCTCAGAACATATTCCCATTGAATTTTACTTTGCTTTTCATGCAGCATCTTATCACTCAGTGACTGGCAGGTGCTATTTACAGTCCCTGGCAGTTTTGTATATAAATGTCTCGTCATTAAAAAGACATGTCCTGATAAGCTGGCTTTTTAAGGAAGTAGGTTGCTTTCCAAGGAATATAGGAAATTTTCTGAGGCAATAACAGAATAGGCCTGGGGCTGACATACCACAGTAAATAGCATAAAAGACATATAAAAGGAAGGAGAAGTCCAGTGAATTTCAGTAGGTTCTAATCTAAACTTAGTGACTGCTACAGAAGTGGTGACATTACTTTTATCTAAGCAGTCCTGGCTTGCAGCAAATTCTGTTTCAGCTGCTTGGTTCCATATTAAACACACAAACACTCCATGCCTGGGAAATAAAACCAGCACTTGCTGCAGCCGTGTACAGATGTATCACTCTCATTCATGAGACTGATTGCCTTCTTCAGGCCCTGTCCCTTCAAGATCCTGCAAATCATCTAAGTTTCATTCAGGCTGAAACCTTTAATTTTTGCTATACATATTTTAGGTTTAGTGTTTTAGTATTTGCCTGCACTTTGAGAACAGCAATAATTAATGCAGAGCTAATAATACTCAAAGGGGTGTGACATTTACCTTCAATAGCAGGGGCCTGCTAGTTATCATCAAATTTAACTTTTAGGATTCTGTTTCCATGGTTTTCCCCCATATTCTGTACTGGTCTCGTATTTTGCTTTATTTTGTTTCTATTCTAGATTTTGGTACTTTCCGTGCCCGCATGGTCCCCATCTCAGCTTCATATTCCTTTGTGTGCCCAGCATCTTGGGCACCTTCTTGTTTTGCCTCGCTTAACTTGGACATGTGTACTTCTTCTGCTTCTGCCCTAAAATTTAATATTTTGATCAAACTTACCCAGGGTATGTGCGGTTGTAACAGGAGTGTTGCTTTAAAAGTCGTCTCATTTCAACTACTTTTAAACCTATTTTCCATATTAAATACACAGTTTTCTGACAAAAGAATGTGTAGTATGCCTAGAGTATAATAGACTAAGGTTTTCCAGCATTGTTCCAGCTTCAGTTTCTCCATTATTGATTAATCAGTAAATAATTCAATCAGCATATATTCTTATTCTAAAAGAGGGTCACTGTACTGTACACTGTACTGTACTGATCTGTACTGTACAAATATGTTCTGCATACTTGTTTCTGGGAAAAAAAAAATAATTCTTATTTGTCACACTTCTGTTTTCTTTAACTTTTCTTGCTTTTTTTTTTCTTTCATTTTTAATCTGCATGATTTTCCAAGAATAGCATTACACCTACTGCTCCCATGCTACTGGAGTGATTTTACTGGGGGTGTGCAGCATTCCCACTTTTTCCCTGCTGTTTGATCAATTTCTGTGTGATGTTAGCCTTTCCTTAATCTTTTCTTTAATTTGAAAATGAGTGCTACAACAGTAGCAGATATAGCTTTTTATCAAATGATTACCTCAGAACTATAGGATTATAGCCTCAAAGGATTTTATAATGGGATTAGAGGGTATGTACCTGGACATTTACTATACAGCATCTGCTTTGTACGTGTTGTATTTGATGTGTGTCTTAGCCCTAGGCCTAGCCCTGGGTGAGCAGTGGTGGGGGCACTCCTGTGGGAGGTGAGAGGTATGAATTTCAGCTCATTTTGCATGAGGAGGGCATTGACTTTGGTTTCCTTAGAAACTGCTGTAATCTCTAGTCTATTTTAGCATTCGTTTCTCCTCCTTCTCCTTTGACAGGCAGGTTTTAAGTGAAAAGAGTGAACCAATTTTCCATAATCAAAGGAGTTTAAGTGCAGGTGGGATTCCAGGTTGTGAATCCCACTTTCACATAAGCACATAATTTGGGCTGCACTTAGGCACTTAGAAGTGGGAGGCAACATTGTAAATGATTTCTATCCATGCTGTTGTTGTTGTTGTTGTTGTTGTTGTTGTTGGCTCACCTATATATTTCACTGTTAAGGAAGCTGACCACTGTGAACCCCACCACTGGGCACTGATGTCATGTTCATATTATGTTGTACTGAGGCATTCAGCTCTGGTTCATGAACTCACTTCACTGGAAGAAAAAAATACTCATAATCAATGCATATTGTTACTTTAATGGATCTGAGATATCTGCCTTGGCTTCTTAGAAGAGCAGGGAGGAGTTAATATGTTTATATTTAAGCCATAACTGCACCTGGTCAAATTAGGAGACATAGGACATCAAAAATCTCAGTTAGTGTCCAACAATCTTCAGCAGTCCCCAGGTATTGGGAACTCAGTACTCACTTAAAAGAGATTTTAGGCTTCTAATTATCAATGTGTTTTTGCTTAACAAAGAGCCTTGGCATTTTAAAAACACTCAGATGCTTCCAAAAATGAAAATTATTGCCTCAGAAAATATAAACATTCTTTTTCTCCTAAATGAACTTTTCCTCTTTTCTACTTCTAAAAAAAAATCTCCCCTATTAGGAACTGATTGGCTGTTTCTTTAAAATCTGTTTCTTTTAATAACTGCCTTCATGTAATGGCAATGTTTTGGATAGATTCTTGATAATTTCTAGTTGCTACCTGACTTGGCGGGAGTCCTTTATATTAGCTGTTACTCTGCATAATAATCTGTTTTGATAGGCATTAAGTAAAGACTAATTTTATTCTCTTGGTTTCTGAAATTTATCCAAGTTGGCCTTCGCAAAGACCTTTTTTATAGCTATACTTACTTGACATTAAATTACAGTTTTCCTCAAATTTTTAAAGTGTCCCTAGAAGTCTTATGGCAGTCTTGCTTCTTGTGCACCTGGAATTCTCGTCAAACACACGGGTGATATTTCTATCCCCCATACATAGAGCTATTTTTTACCTGACCCCTTCTTCCTTCTGTGAAACAGTTCACAATCAGTAGGGAAACACTTAGTAATCTTGCTTTCTGAACTGAAAGAGAAAAAAAAAAACAACCACTCTATTAAAGCAGTCTCAACAGCTAGGAAATAAATCACAGTGAATAATTTCACCCCCGTATTTTGTTGTTTCCTCATTTGCAATCACAGGTAAAGTTGTTTTTTTTTAAGCACTTCAGAAATTTAGGCATCTAAATCCTCCTTTACCACACAGAATAAATAGTTAACCTCTGCTTCCTCAATCCTTAAACATACAAGAGAGATCTCAGTTTTTCTTCCATTCGTCTACTTCCTTCGAAAGCCTTTGGATCCTTATTTTTATCATGTATGTGTAGGTATTTGTTGTAATGGGGAATGAACTTTAATTGGGGCCTCAGGCACTATTGTAATACAGGTAATAAGCAATAATTATAGTGACAGATGTTGCCAGATTTTAGTTCCATTCTGAGATATTTAAACTCCTGTATTTGAGAATGCAACCCTTCAACGGGGGGTTTTATTTATGTGTCCTTAATAGCCATTTGGCTCCTTTTTGAAGGCAGATATTACCCCACACAATTTGCATTTTCTTTACACTCCAATCTGATTACGTTATCTTTTATGTCACTTTATATTTTTCACAGGTTTCTAAATATTATCCTCCTTTCAAGCCATATCTCCCTGGTTACCTTTATCCTAGCATGTTCTTAAAACTATTTTTTCCCTCTTCTGTCACCTCTGTGTCTGAAAGATGCAACAATAACAAATCCTTTGAAAACATCCACCAATTAATTGTACTTATCTGTAAAATAGATTCAGTCATTTAATCTACTTCCTTAAGACTTAATTTTCAAATCCTATTGAAATCACCTAGCTTTCTTTTTGAACTTTGCTAAACCAGCTCTTTAATATTACACCTATGAATTTAATTTCTCGTAATGCCTCACCTCCTCTGGATACGTATTCCATGCTGATATTAAAGCTATAGCATTCTGAGCTGCTTCACAAATGTGTTGTGTTATTTCTCAGTTAAATTGAACTTCTCATCAGATGTGCTTCTGCTTTTCCTTGTACTTGATTCTTGACCCTCAGTGGCGACTTGAAGATGATTAGAAATGCAAACAACCAAAATTTTTTTACTATAGGTTAAGTGCAGCTTCCTCTGTTTCAAGTATTCCTACCGATATACAAGTGAAAAATCTTAAATGCTGTAACAGAAATCACAAAACAGTACTGAAGAGTAAATTTGGCAATTATGATGAATGTGACATTCAAGCTCTGCCTCTGAAAATAATTGTACACAAGGGAATAAGTATTTAAATATGAGCAGATGTGGTCTCAAAGAAGTTCATGGTTAGTTTTCTCCCTCTTTTTCTTGTGTTTCAGGAAGAATGAAGAAATATTTTATTTTTGCCTCCAGTGGTTTATTTGTGCATGGGACAGTATATATAAGGTCCAGCAACCTGAGAAAATGAGTGGCTTGTCTTAAAAATATTGTAAGGAAGACTCTCAGGACTGCAAAAATTAATTAAATTATTAAAATCAAATTATTAAATTATTAAATCAAATTAATAGATTTTCTTGTTTGAGTTTCCCATTAACTGAGTGCTTTTGGAGCAGAAGAAAACTTCAGGAGCACATCTCTGTTCATGGTGTCACCATCCAGAGAGAAGCATAAGAAAAATATTGCCATTGGTAAAGAACACCAAATTCTCTGTCAGAGAGCAAACTATGGCTCATATTGCATTGCATGCTGCCTTGACTGTGGCTCCCAGTGGGAAACACAGTGGATTCCCCTCTGTTGCTGATAGCTTCCTTTCCTAGTGTGGTGAAACCACTACATCTGGGCTTAATTTTCTCTGGGGAAGATACTTTTCCCTGATAAAGGAAAAGTTAAGTGGTTGGTGCTGTCTGGTTTGTTTGTTCCCTCCTTCCTTTCTTTTTTCCTTTTCTATCAACTGTTAATATTTATGGAAAGACAAAAGAGAAGATGCTTGGTTTCAACATTAAGCTGTAAGAAAGATGGATTTTCACAGGATGACACAAAAGAAACAACACTCATATACTGGGATGTCCAAGGTAAAAAGGGCAGGTTTATTTACAGACCTCAACATGTGTAGAATTCCAACAGTGACCATGGATTGGAGGAAGAAAATCTTCCTCTCCAACCACACTGGGCAACCCAAAAGTCCATCAACAGTCTCTTCCTTATGAGAAGAATGTAAACAGAGAAAGACAGTTACAACAACAATAGGTTGTTTATGTGAAAATCGTGACAGACTCAATTGCAAAAGGTAAACACAGAAGGCTGAAATAGAACTTTAGAAAAGCTTCTTAAAAAGACAGAGGAAAACACAAAACCCCCAGACAACAAATGATCCATACAGATCTCCTGACCACTGTGGCTAAAGAGGGAGTATCTCTAAGAACTAATACACTTGAGAAAAGGCCAACTCTATGTTCTTTTGGGAGAGCATAATGAAAACCAGTACAAACTAGGGTTCTAGGATTTGTTATTTGTGTCAGGGATTTGCAAGGATAAGTTTGTGTAATATTATCTCTGTTTGACAAACTTAAATTGTTCTAATGGCATAGAAACTTTCATTCTTCTCCTAGGAAGTTCTTGTTCTATGAAGCCAAAAATATGGTTTGTACTTTTGAGAGACAGGACAGAATCTCCATTGCAGTTGCATCACTGAAGGTGAACAAGATTGGACACACAGTGTCCTTGTCTTTTTTCATTCCTTGACAGCATTTATTAATTTAGAAATTATTGGGTGGATGGATGATTACAGGTAAAAATACTATACAAACTATGAAATTGTGGAAGGGCAAATGAAACCAGCAATCTTCAAATGAAATCTATGTTACTACAAATAAAGACTCCTAGACTGCAGGCAGCTTGAAAAATATTTATGTTCAGATTATAGATTTATGACTTACTCTTTCCAATATTCATGAAATGCACAGATTGTTTGCCTAAGGCATAGTATAGTAGCAAGGCCTTGAAACGGGAAATAATTGCTTAACACTAATAATTATAACACTATAATTATATATTTTTGAACATTTTAGCATTTGATTTAAGGATATATATGTACATTAAAACAAGTAACTATGAACTTTTAATGGAGTAAAACTGCTCTTTTGTAATTTTACTTTTGAAAACTGATTTGCCTCCAGAAAAATCACATTACTTTCATTTTACATGCATAGACATTTTACAAATCTTATCGTTAGTGAACCCCACGCAGTATGGGTTTAAAACTTTAATCAAACTAAACCCCACGGTCCACTGATGTTCTATAGACCTGCTGGGTTTAGGGCTGCTACAAGAGGAAATTTTCCCTTTGCATTTATAGAAAGTCAAATTATCATACAATGATTCCTTCTGAAGAACAGAATTTCTTGGGCTGAGTTTAAATATAAATGTGTCATTCCTAATAACTGCATTAGAAGATTTTTGTTTTGTTAGCTGCCATTTTCTGTTTTTCTTTGTCAACCTTTTATGGAGAGTATTCCATTAGAAAAAATAATAAATTAATTCATTTAGCATACAAAGACAAACTTTTCTGTAAATGAAAGATAAATCTTCAGGATTTGATATGAATCCTACTTCTATTTATATATATTTTTAGGAATGGCAAATGTTCATGGAAAGGCTTGAAAATATTTGACACTAATGGACTATGTTTTAAAATCTTTTTTTTAAGATTTGTTCTACATTATTGATGATTTAGTTCTTTCTCAATAGAAAGGAACATGAGATAAAAAACAGACATATATTGTGGTTCTGCTAGTATCTAAATATTTGAGGTAGCCTATTGTGGTGTGTGTTTGCAAAGGAAAAATAAGAAATGAGGGCTCTACAACATAATAATATACCTAGTGTAGGAATATTTTATAAACTTGTAATTATTAGATTTTTTCCTTTACTTTAAATTAAAAAAAAAATAGAAAGAGTAATAATAAATATATTTAAGAGTAAGAGGGGAGGGCAATAGCTGGGTCTGTCACTTTCTCAGTGGGTTATATACAGCTGTAGTGTTAAAGAATATTTCCTCTATTCTGGAAGGGTGAGGGGGAGGAAGAAGAATAAAATTTCAATGCTGGATGATGTAGGCAGGGAAGGGTTCATTTTTCTTCCTGGGTAACTTTTCAGTGTCTATAACTTTAGCATCTCCAGAACTAGTGAATTGCTGTAAATGTTCCTGCTTAACCTGGCTCCTCCAACCACTTACATGCTGACACACACAAGTGTGCACAGGCACATAATACCAGGAACTTATAAAAACCTATCAATGTTCTCCATTTTTTAATGGTTTATGGAAACAGTATACATTCAAATAAAGGGAATCTATAAATATTTCGGAGAAAAAAAAATTAAATGTAGCATAAGTAAATGATATTTTTCAATGATCAGAATATAGTATTTTAAACAACTTGAAAGAATTATAGGAAATAGGATATTTTCTTCAAATACTGTGTAGCCTGATAGATGCGAAAATGTCTGGTTCATAACTTCTTGGATCTTTAAAATGTTTATTAAAGCTAAGTAGTATATCTTTCGTACCTCATTGCCATCTTGATAAACTCTCGGTGCTGAAGGCTGTAATAATACTCTAGATTGTAACAGCTGCTACACTTAGTGGTTTTTTCAACTTCAGATGATTTATTTTTGAAGTTTTGTTTCTATAGGCTTCCAGTTAATTGCTGTGCGCTTTAATTGGGCTGCAGTATGCTCATCTTTTGATCACAGTGCAGTAACAGGAAACCATGCTTGGATAAATCTTGAGGGTATCTGCAGCTTGATGGATTGTGTATGTCAATCTTTCGCTCCTCAGTCACACAAGATGCAGATTCAGTTATTAGGACAGTGCAAAGTGAAAGCAAATTACAGAACATAGCAGTGCTACTAGTAAGTCTATGCTGTGTCCTAACTTGAGCATGACTTTGAAGAAATCAGGAGTATAAATACCATTGCCCTGATAACTTTTAGTCCTTAGCTCCCTAAGTAAAAGATGCAGCTGAGGAAAAGGTGATGTTGAAGTCAATTTGCATTCTCAGGCTGTTTCACCAGATGATTGTATCCAGTCGTCAAGATTTAGATGGAACTCTGTGGATATACCTGTTTTCAAGCGCAGATAAAAATGGGAAATTGCTTGTGTCCCTAGCTTGCAACAATAATAAACCTCAATAGGCTTGAGAGGTTGGGCCGTATGAGCCTCACAAAGTTCCACAAGGCCAAGTTCTGCACATAGGCAATCCCAAGTGCAAGTGCAGTCTGGTAGAAAATGAATTTAGAAATGCACTGAGAGGGACTCAGGGTTTTTTGTGGACAAGAAGCTTGACAGGACCAGACAGCAAGGTGCACTTGCAGCCCAGAAAGCCAAACATATTGTGGGCTGTGTCAAAAGATGCTTGGCCAGCAGGTCAAGGGAGATGATTTTGTCTCCTTCTACTCCATTCTCCTGATACCTTACCTGGAGTGTTGCATTCAGCCCTGGGGCCCTCAACTTAAGAAGAACATAGACCTGTTGGAGTGAGTAGAGGAGGGCTTGGAAAACAATCAGAGCATCCCTCCTGCAAAGACAGACTAAAAGAGCTGAGGCTTTTCAGCCTGGAGAAGAGAAAGCTCCTACCTAACAGGAGCCTACAAGAGAGCTGGAGAGGGACTTTTTACCCGGGCATGTAATGATAGGACAAGAGGGAATAGTTTTAAACTGGAAGAGAGTTGGATTAGATTAGATATAAGGAAGAAACTCTTCCCTGTGATTGTGGTGGAGCACCAGAATGGGTTACCCAGAGAAGCTGTGGATGCCCCATCCCTGGAAGTCTTCAAGGCCCGGATGGATGGGGCTTTGAGCAATCTCGTTTCTTGGAATTTATCCCTTCCCATGGTGGGAGCATTAGAACTTGTTGATCTTCTAGGTCCCTTCCAACCTAAACACTCTTATAGTCAAACTTCTTAATTTTATTATTCACTATATTAACATTTATGTCCTTATCATTAAAATATACTCTGTGTAATTGAATGTGAGGAACTTTTCTGAAAAAAAAAAAAAAGAAAAAAAAAGTACAACTTACAATGTTCTTTTGAAAAATAAGAATTAGCAAATGCAATATTTTATAGAAGAGTTATTATAGAAAAAAAATGCCTATAGCATATGGGTTTCTAAACCCATACTGGATTCTTGCCCTGTTGGTTTATATACCTTAACTGGAGTTATTCTGATCATATAATTTCTCATCTTTTCTTATTATTAATTTATTTCACCAATTATTCAATCTAACTGTAACGTCCATGGCAAGGATTATTACTGTTTATTTGTAATGTCAAAGAGATTTCTTTCTTTAGTTGTAAATCTAAATCTGGTTTTATTTTGTAGTTACCTCTTGGAATTACAAGAAAATGGAAGTATTGATTATTGTTGAGCTTTTAGCACCTTTTATTATGGTACAATCTCTTTTTTGTCACTGTCCACTGTGTTACTTCTACTATCTTTTCCGTCCTTCACTCTGCTAGGCTGACCTCATGTGTTTAATTATATTTGTTACCATTGCTTGAAGTTTCTGTTTCTGTCACTTTTTTGATTTTTTGTTTTGTTTTGGTAAAAGTATTTCAGCAGTTATGTGCTAAAGACATATAACACAAACAAAATGTAAGTGTATATGATTATGTATACAAATATTATATATATGTATTTATATGTTTTATGTGCATATGTAAAATATGCATATTTTTAATAAATGTGAACATTTGCATACACATGTAAATGCACACATACAAGTATACATGTATATCATATATAAATACATTAAAACTCTGATTCTATGGATTTTAGTACAATAATCATTGACATTTTATCCTTTTTTCTTACACACAAATGTTTTTCTCCCTTAATTTCTTTTTCTTGAAATACTGTTCCTTCACATATTCTAAGTATCTTGGGAAATAACATATTCATACAAAAGAAAACACTTCAAGGATTTCTAGAGACTCTATAGTTTAATCTCATGCAACTTATGTTATAGAACAACCAGAAATTTATTCATACCTTTCAAAAAATATACTGTTGAGGTGAATTAAATATTAAGTCTATGAAGTATGAAATCTATAATGTACATAGAGACTGGGCAGTGAGAAGCTGGAGAGCAGTCTTGTGGAAACATGCAGCTCAGTGAGTATTTGAAGCCATAGACACTTCTTCCTTCCTGGAGTCTTCTGTCTACTTTTGCCTCTTTCTTCTAGTATCTTTACTTTTATTCCTGGTTATTTAAATGAAGCAATTCTTCCTTTCCTGTCACATAGCCAAAATTCTCCTGCCTGTATCTTCAGTTCCTGTCACCTCCTTTAACTTTATCCACAACTTCTGGCTTCTTCATTTCTGTCTTTGTGTAACCAGCATAAATAAATTCCATTTGGATAATAAGTTTAAGACTAGGATAAAGAATGAATTTGTATTCCATTTTTTTAATGTATAAAAAAAACTTACATGACCATTTTACTGAGTAAAGTTTCCTTTAGATTAATTTGCACTAGAAGAATATACTTTACAAAATAGAAATTCTCATTGTTTTGCTTTAGAAAAGAGTCTGCAGAGCCCAAAGTGATCCCTATCTTATTCCTTCTGAGTCAGTAAGGTTCATTACAAAAAGTAAAAAAGGGGCATTGCCTTCACTTGTTCTAGTTGGTTGTAGACACTTATATATTATTTTGGGTAAGATTGATGATACCTGCCCTGAAATCAACGTATTTTACTTTACTGTTGGGGACCTAAAGTTTTCATAGTTACCAGATAGATATAAGTTTGAAAAAAATGTCCTCGCTTGGGCACTTTATGTCAGTTCCTGTTCAGAAGACTATAATCCACAACTGTTAATGTATAAACCTTGGAACGTAACACTCAACCCAGAACTGAACTACACTTCTGTCTTTAATGCAGAGATAAGACATGCTTGTCAAGACATGGATTTCTGTGTTTTTATAAGCTAAATAACTTTGTTCTAGGAGTAATGTTAGTGAAAAATACTTGTCAATGTTAATGTAACAAAGATGGGTTCTGACATGACGATGCACCTTTATCTTCAAAAGTGACTTATTTTGTAAAGTAATGTTTTTGGTAAATTACAGATATGATCAAGCCAAACTCCAGCCTCACCATGTAATACACAATGCATCATATAACACACATCATATAATACAGTAGTAGGCTGCACAGGGTGGAGCATTGTGAATGCAACAGGAAGGAGCAGGAGCCTTAGACCTGTTCCATTTGTTAAGAATTTAAAACAGCTGGAGCATAGTCCAGAAAATGTTTTTTAACATCTGTTCAGAACCTATTCATGGCTAATCGTTGTAATATTCAGAGCAATTACAATGAATCATCTTCATAAAAATATATTCTGCGTGGCCTATATGAAACAGTCATTCATTTTTTGTTGCTTGCCTCTTATCTGACATTACAAATAAAAGAAAGTCAATTAGTACATGTTTTATGGGTGGTTCTTGACACTTTGATAAATGTCATTATAAATGAGAAATTACTAATTGCAACCTTACATGTAGCTTGAAAAATTAACCTCATATGCCCCATATGAAGCTGAGTAAGCAGGGTTATATGAAAAAAAATGTTGCTGGGAATTAATTTAGTGTGTCAGTAGGTCAAACAATTCCTGTATGAGCAATGGGGAAAAGAGCCCAATAGCTGAGCTGTTTCCATTTATTACAGTTCCACCCTACAAACAGCCTTATCTCTCTCTTTGGAGTAGGTGTCAGAAATTACCTTCTCATACTCAGTTTGTGGTATATACACACAGTGGATTTATTTCACCTACTGTTTCTGTGTTGTTCTGCTCTTTTTGTACTGTCACACTTCCCTTGAAAATGGGACAGTGTTGATACATCACACATCATGGGGCAAAATGCTTATGCATCAGCCCTGGGATATACAGAGATTGATAGAAGAATTAGTCTAGGATCATACTGACAGCATCAAAGTTGCTGCAGGTTCACTGAGGAAATAAGGTTAGATTATTCTAGAGAATATGGTGTATTCTAGCCATACACCTGGCATCAGATTGGCTGCCTCCCTTCTGAGACCATCTCACTTGCATTAGGTCTTCTCTTCATTGCCTCTGAGGTGGCATATGTTTCTTCCAGCTCCAATATTTTGCTTACCTTTAAAAATACCTAAATTACTGTTTAACATTTTTTCCACTTGTCTTCTTTTTTTTTTTTTTTTTTTTTTTTTTTTTTTCCATTGGAAGAAATTGTTGCTTAAACTGTCCATGGTGATTGATACAGAGTGTTTTCAAATGCTGGAAACATATCTAGTAATTACACTGTTCAGACATGAAGATTGTATTACCTCAAATTGCCTAGAATGATGTCAATTTATCAAACTTCCTGTGAGAAGTTCATCTCTGCTGTAAAGTGATCACTCCTCTCTCTGTTAGCCTGCTTTATCTAATACAGAGGGTCCAGAGGGGATTTATGCACTCTCTTTTTCAACCTCATCCTCTTTCGGATTCTAGTAGACCAATGGGGGAAAAAAATGAGAATGTTTTGTGACTGCCTTGTTTATTTTATCATCTTTCAATGCAGTGGAGGGAGAGGATGTATAATTTGATTTGAAAGCCCGAGACAGTTAAGCAACAGGGCTTCGACAGAGCAGCAGTAATCATGTCTGCTTACTGAAGTAAAACACGCGCCGTTTGTATTCCAGACAGAAGATTTCAATTATGGTTGTTTAAGACTAACATATTAAAAAGCATAAAGATTCATTTCCTATTAAGCACTGCCTAGGAGAATCCTTTAATGCGAGCATCAAAGTGCACTTCCTGGACATTTTCCTGTCTGTTTAATTCTGAGAGAAGGAAGAAATCATGTTTGTAACATTTGTCTACCTCTTAAAAATAAAAAAAAAATGTCCTACAAAATTATTTTTAACTTTTGGGCTAGCAACAACAGAATAATTAATTCATAGTTAGGTGTACAAATGTAGAGTTCTTAGCTTTTTCTTCCATGGTATCATTCCAGTGCTTTCAGATTAGCCGACTTAAAAATAAATGAAAGGCTAAAAGGAGATTTGTCTTATTCAAAGGACAATTACTCAGTGGCAATCTGGACTAGTATCACTCAAAGACTAAAATTAATCATGTTTCCTTAATAACCTCAATTTATATTTTTTTCATGAAATCATTGATGATTTCCCTGTGTAGCTTGTCATTGCAATGTGAGCCAAAACCTGAGCTTTTGAACTTATTTCTGTTTGTTCTGCTGCAAAAGTACTGAAGAGTTCTAAAAATGCCATGGTCCCGCAGCAGACTAATCTAAGCTAAGCAACAGTATGTCTTAATTAAAAATTACTCATGGAATTTCTCAACTTTTTACAAGGTTCTTGTTAGCCAAAAGAATACATATAGCAAAGTCACCAGATATATTCCCTTGACACACCTTGACCTTCAAAGAAGAATTATGATCAGGGCTACTTCAGTGGCTCCAGAACCTTCTATTTCCCCTTGGAAATAATGGAACCAAACTATCTTTAATATTTGAAGCTTATCTATAGTCAGTTGCTTCCAGTGTTTCACCTCAAGGAGAAACTTCCAGCTGGGAGACTAAAAAAGTCTTTTGTGACTTTATTAACTTTACTTAAAATAAAAGATATTCTTCTTTGCTTTGTATTTTACAAAGACATCGAGGCACTTTAATCTTTGAGGTAGCACATCCAGGGAACTCAACTAATTAGGCAAACACAGTGATGTACCACTGAGTAAGTCTGGCAAAATCTCCTGTCCTGGGTTTGTAGTCCAGAGCACAAGTGAAATAACTCAGTAAGTGCACTCATCAAAGGTCCTGTTAACAAGGAAGGAATTAGGTGCTAAATAAAATCCAAACCAGATTTAGCAACCTTTGATAACACTTAATATTGTAATTTTTATACTGCATTGCTGCTACGCCTATATTCTACACTCTCTGCATTTTTTATACTTTGAGGCTTATGCACTTGATGTGATTCATTTTTAAATTTATAACATTTTTTCAGGGAGTAGCTCAGAGCCTAACTCCAGGTATTACTGAATTACTTAGAAAATTTAGCTCCTTAATTCCAGGTTTGATTTAAGCTTACTGTTTAGCACATATATCCTCAAAGCTCTTTCTCAGAAAGCACTAATACAGATGTAGACTATAATCTTTGAACTGCTTGCAACAATGAGCCATCTTTTTATTATATTTACACAGGCAATTACTATGATTTCATGTCCATGGCTCTTTAGAATCTCTCTAATAATACAAGTCTACAGTGTTACCTGTTGCTCCCATCCTCACTAACCAGTTTAAAGACTATTCCATTATTTGGTGTCTGGATTTTTTTTTTTTTTCTTTTTTTTTTTTCTTTTTAGTATGCTTTTACTCTTTCTTTTTAATGACCTAATGGACTGGTTCAGACCTCCCCACTACAGACTGTCTTGTGTTCCCTTATGCCAGAGAGAAAACCTGCTGTTACTGTGCCTGCTGTCGCTATTAGATTACATAGAATAAAAATCACTGTCCACTGAGGAAGATCACGTTGTCAGCACTGTCTGCCAAAGAGACACTGAACAATTTAGGTCCTATCTCCTACTGTGCTGTACTCCAGGAAGGCATTCAAGGAAAATAAAATGACTGTAGCTTGCTGTCAGGCTTAAGAATGTGTTCTGTAAAATATGCCATGAATAATTCTCTTCTTCACCATTTCTTTACAAGTCTAAGTCTCCCAAGGAAAGATGTGTATAATTTGACAGTATTTTGCTATTGTGAAATAAGAAATTTAGCTCTATTGTCAAATTGTGTGCATGAATATCTGCTAATGCATCCCTTTTTTAAGTTAGTATAGAAAAACCCTGAATCCTTAATCAAGGAAAAAAATAAGCTAGTGCAGACCTAAGTGTTTCCTGTACATATCTCCCTATCCACTGCTGTTTGCAACTCAAATTATTTTCTAACTTCATACAATTAAATTCACATAAACCTGTGTTTGGACATGACAAAGGTGCTAATCTTGGAAAAAACTTACATATTCATTTTGTTTTACTCATACAGCAAGAGCCCACTCACCAGTAAGATTTCTAGTATCACATTAATTCATAATGTAATGAGAAATACACCCCAAATTATTTTTTAAATATACATTCTGCTAACAAAGGTACAATATTTTGTTTTCTTGTTATAGTTGCTGCTGCCATTGTTTATAACATTTTTAAAGTATGAATTTGTTTTTAGTGTAGTTGGATTGAATGTCATGGTACATTTCAGCCTGAAGATTCTTTAAGTCTTCAAATTCCTGAGAGAGTTTTTTAAAGGGGCAAGTGTCATTGCAAGGTAGATTTGATTCAACAGCCGGAAACATGACACTGCTATCTTGTGGGAACTCCTTTTCTTCATTCCATTTTGTGTCACTTCCCCATCTCCCAGTTCCAATAATATGCTCAAAAAGCATAAATATATCTCCACATGTACAAATTCCTAACAGGCAAAAAACTCAGGGTGTGTTCAGTTCCTTCATGGACTCATTTGCATGGAAGTGGGTTTGATTTTGATAAAATGTGATTTATGGCTGTTTTCTTGCTTTTTCAGCATGGCATGATCCATAGTCCCTTTTCCACATACACAAAGATGTTTATATAACACTCTAGAATTCAGATTATAGAGATTAAATACAAGCTTATAGTTAAGAGAGTGCTAGGGAGGGAAATGAGGAAAATAATGTGATCCCTCTTGTACTGACAATAGATGGTGGCAAACACAGAATTTAAGGTCCTTTCTCCATGGTAGATCCCTAAAGAGGCGGCTCAGGGCATTGAAAAGTATGTCTAAAACCAGTCTAACAGCAGAA
The DNA here is from genome assembly GCA_013400275.1 of Rhadina sibilatrix. Taxonomy (NCBI): domain Eukaryota; kingdom Metazoa; phylum Chordata; class Aves; order Passeriformes; family Phylloscopidae; genus Rhadina; species Rhadina sibilatrix. The sequence goes on along the minus strand of VWYO01017818.1, from coordinate 38,481 downwards.
GTGTATAGTGAAAATGGAGTGAGTGGAGATTTTCAGGCTAGTAGGGCAAGGCTGTGAGTAGTTGAGAAAAATGGAGAAAGACACCAGCAGAGTCTGTGAGGAAGGAGTGAAAATCAGTAGGCTTTTGGATAGTTTAAAAGCTTGAAANAAGGAAGGAAGGAAGGAAGGAAGGAAGGAAGGAAGGAAGGAAGGAAGGAAGGAAGGAAGGAAGGAAGGGAGTTATATGAGTGAGAGGCTGTAAATGTAACAGTGGAGAAACTGCTGCTCTTCGAAAAGGTTTCCTTCTTCATTTCACCAGTGATCTGGAGCAGTAAGTGTACCTGTTTGAAATGTATGGACAACTGTGACGTGATTCTGACTTTCAACACCCTTGCTAAATTGGCTAAGAGACAAGCAAACAATGAAAATCTCACCATTGTAACTTTCTTACCAAACGTGCAGAATATATGCACAAAGGGAGGGAGAAAAAGAGAGAGAAAGAAGGGAACCATGAGAGGCAGGAAGATTTTGTTTTGTAGTCCCTTTTCTTCTTTAGTGTAAACTGAACATTGAGATGCATGGAAAAGTCATTGCAGTGTGTAAACATTTGTTAAGGACAGAAAGAATTAGTTTTCACAATAAGATTCTATAGGTAAAAACACCTGGCATCATCACTTGTTTAGTAAATGACATAGAGAAAGACCACTAGAAGGTAAATTGCTCCTGGGCAAGAAGGGGGAAGCAAGGAGGAGCGGAAGGAAATCAATGAACAGACACTTTTGTGGTGACTTTTGCATTGTATGAGCTGGAAACTGGAAGCTTTAAATGGTCTTTGCACCTTGAATCATCAATAATTTTCAAGCATCATTCTCAATAAAAGATGTGGGCCTGATGGATGGTGATGGAGTACTGATTTTAAGTCTCCTCTTGGCTGAATTGCTTNTTTATTTTTATTTTTTTCCCCTTTGTTTATTCTCCCACTCTCTGCTTCCTGGGATCCTAATGTAGCTTGCAGCTCCTTCACTGATCTGAACTTGAAGAGGTGATTGGAAGTTGTACCTCAGCCTTGTCCCCTTTTGCCTTCTGTTCCTGACTGCAGCTTGCTCAGGTANAATAAAAATTAAGTGTCCTCTGCACCCCCACCCCATTCTTTTTAATGTATTCCAGCATGAAGCTTTTAAATATTTTACATCTAGAGTGCCTTTTTCATTAAGAGTACACTTTTATTTCTTGACATTGAGAAAATGGATCAGGATCATCACTTTAAAAAATTTTGTTTAAATGCAGATTTTGAAAGGCTGCCAGGGTTGAATAAAGAATCCCTGCAGAACAAACACTATAAAAATCAATAGTGTTCTTTCCAGGGAGGTATATTTATCTGGTCATGTCTCGTTGCCTTTCACTGTAGCACTTTTGGTGGTTTTAAGCCTTTTTTCTTTCATAAAAGCAATGCCTTGTACCTGGTTAAATGAAAAAGGACTGTTATACTCTCTGGGCCTTAAATAAATAGCTGATCACCATAATTAAACAGACACTTCTTTAGGTTTCTTTTTTTTTTTTTTTTTTCTCATTTTTATTTTTACAAGGGAGAATTCCAAATTACCTTTAAATCTGTTCTTTAACATGTTTTTGGCATATATATATACATATATATACATACATGTGTATGTGTCAGGAGATAACAACTAGCATCAGGACAGTGAAGAGCAAGGAGCCACATGGGAGTAGCTACTCAGCCTGGTATATCTGCAGCCAAAAGAAAAGAAGTCAAAAACCTCTTAGAGGGTTTATAATCGTGGACTGTAGACACTGATATTTCTAAAATTTTAAACCTCAGGTCCAAAGTATGTATAACTTTCAGCAACTAACTAAATAATTTAATAAATAAAACAATGTAGATGCTATACGAAAAGGAAAAAAATAATAAAAAAGGTGTCTTGTTCTGCCTTGGTTCAGAAAATCCATAGTTAGAGAAATAGACCATAAATATTTTCTTTCACAGATGGGAGAGGAAGTAATAAGAGCCTTATTACATGCACATAAAGATTTTGCAGCAATGATGTCTTGGTCTTCTGACTACTGAGGAACCAGGGAGGAAAGAAGAAGTGCTTTTGTGACAGAGGAGGTACTGGATCAGGTGTTCCTGGAGTCTTCTGTAAGTGCTGAAAAACAATTCTTGAGTAAGTGAGCACTAAAATACACAAGTTATAATGTCCACCATAGCAATTTGTTGTCTAAATGAAAAAGTTGCAATGCCGGAGATAAAAAACAGTAGAATTCCTGAGCTACTATAAAATACCCTGTCATGCAAATGTCAGTGCTCTATTGGGTTTTATAAATGATGTACTTCTGCCAGCTTAGATGCAGCCTGGGACTCTTGCCTATTGCAAAGTTTTGCCAAAACACTTCAAAGTGCTGCAAGTATTTTCTATATCAAATGGTGACATATTTTAAAGTCAAGGGCTGGATTCATCTTCTATTTTTTTCTCAATTCTCATCAAGTAAATGTGAACTCTTGGATGATCCTTAAGCATTACAAATTTGGGTTGAAAGTCATGTTGCCAATATTGATTGCTAGAAAATACAGCAGGCTTTACGATTTTTGTCATCAATCGAATTTCCACTTCTGTTTTGTTGTCTGGGCTTAGCCAGATACTTTCTTACATGGGATTCAGATAGCAGAAGAAGGGCTTCAAGTTTGTTTAAGCATCCTGCTTGTGAATGCTATTTCGATCAAATTAGATTGTCAGAGCATGACAACAATATCATTGATATATTATGTTTTGAAGTCCTTCCCAAACACACATTTCATTATTTTCTCTCTTACTTTTTTTTTTTTTATTTTTTTTTTTATGTTTTTTTCCCCCCCAAACCTATGTTTTCTGGAAGGATTCTTTGTTTCGGACTGAATAAAGTTCATGCTATGATGTGATCAGTGTCCCTCTGAGACTTTGTACAAATGACCAAATATTTATATTCCCACATAAAACCAAAAGTGAAGGGATGCAGATCTATCATATGAAAAGCTAACAAGTCTAGACTTTGCAGGGCTTTGTTCTATGACATGAGAACAAATTCTGCTGCAGCTTGTGTCCCTCCTAATTCAGCTGCAATCAACCCACAAGCACAGGTAAAGACAGATTGTGGTCCATAACCTACAGGGAAAAGCCCCTTTTGATCACTTCATCCTCAGCTTTATATCTCTTAATATATTCTTTAAAGTACATTGAAGTAAAATGATGACAGACTGAATAGTGCATGAATCCTTCAGGCATGAGTGATGGAAATGTCTCAGAGACAAGGTAGATTAAAGAGCTCCTGACACCCATGCTGTGTGAATGTTACCCCTTATTGGATGGGCAGCAGAGTGGATCAATGAACCAACGCACCTGAGTTATTCTTAACAAAGATCAGTTTAGTAAATGTGTTAACTCTGTAGACCCCAGAGGCTGTGGTGGCACAGCCAAGGCAGAGCAACAAACAGAGATGATCTGGCTGAAACTGAAACAAGTTAAAGAATCACGAGCCAAATGGAAACCCTTAAAAATCTCCAGTATGTAACAGCTAATTTTGCCACTGTTTGATGTCTCTGGTGGCACATGTAATCTTTTCCTAATGCCAGACTGTGAGGCTACATTAGCTGGGAAAAATAAAGTTTCTGACTCAGATGAACTTGATTTAGATTCCAGCTTGAACACTCTAAGGAAATTAATGTTCAGGTCCAGGCAATGGTCATGATATACAAGTCAAAATAAATTGCACGGATTTTTTCTTTCTTCTTGGACTCCTCATATTTTTAAAGATACTTAATCCTGAATATGCTAGTCATTTACATCAGTCCTTTCCAGAATAATTTTTGCTAGCTAAAATAATATTTCTGCTTATGAAACCACCTGCTTACATTTCAGTGGCTTCAGAGAGATCTAAGTATGTAAGAAAACACTTCAGCTTATACTTGAATAGGTTTTTTTTTTCTTTTTCTCAAGTGAGAAATTCAATTAATAACCATTAGATATGTTCATGAATACAATTAGACACGTTTCTAAATTTGTAATAAATAAGTTAATTGTTCTTTGGTATAGTAAAATGAAACATTACTGAAACTCATCCCTTGAGTACTTTGAAGATTTGTATTTCAGCCTTTTACAATACAAGAGCATTCTAAACATTGAATGTGGTTTATGCAACATTTTCTCTTTTATTATTAAAAAGTCCTTACATTGATTTGGAAAAAAAATAATTCCAATGCAAGAATGATCTTCTTATCAATAATTTCATTCATAAATAAAAGGAATAAAATTATCTTTTTCTTTCCAGAGGACAGTGAAATTTAGGCAGAAATCATATCTTCTGCTTTTGGAAATACAGACATGTCTGAGAAAAAGGTGTTTTATATTATGCTCAAAGCTTTGAAAATGGCTTTCCAGGTAAACAATAATTCATTTGCTTTTTTTTATATGCAGGCCCACAGTCTGGATTTCAAACATTAAAACCAACAGCTGTATTGCTGATGTGTTATTGTGAACCAGTGTATTTATACCTGCATGAATTATATAATAATTATGTAATTTGAACTTCTTTGAATACTTGCTGTCTTGTAACTACATATTCTTTTTCATAAAAAAACCCAAAAAGATTCCCTTTAAGCTACAATTGAAAATACAAATGATGAGTGAGCAGTGAATCTGTCAACTTCTCTTTGCATGTACACACATGAGAGTGCAGATGAGCACAAAACACATCTAAAGTAAGAAAATAAAGGCTGATTAGCACTGTGGTTGTTTGTAATTCATAACAGTTAAGTTTATTGTTTAGGAGAATAAATTCATTGGGAGCTGAGATCAAGAGGAAATTCCTATCAATAGAACACCACTGTAAAAGCATTATGTGGAGGTTATGTTACGTACTACCAGAAATCTTTTATTAGATTTGATAGCCCACTGTTATTCTGGTCTAGAAATCCTGAAGTTTTATATAATGTTTACCTCAGCCATGATGCTTAGCACCACGGTAAGAACAAGAGTGATAATGGCTTCTTTGCTCTCCCTTCTCTGCTCTACCCCTCTGACATCTTAACTGTGGAAAAGTATTGTGACCCTTGAAGAATCTCCTTAATCTAGTAATCAAATCAGTAACTTGTTCAGCTCTGAGATCAGAATCACTTAACATTTTCCTTAGGCATTCATGATTTTTGGTTTTCTCCTTTTTTTTTTTTTTCCCTCCCTTTCACTGAAGATGCTTCGTTGCAGGTAAAGTGCCTTCTAAGATCTCTTCTGAAATATATTCTTGCTTTAGGAGACAGCTTTCCTGTCTTTCCCAAAAACAAAGGACAAAAAGTCTTTGATCTCATGAAAGACTGATGCACATGCCTCCTCTGTAAGCAATATGAGTATTAATAAGGGGAAAAAGTTTGAACCAATTGTGTTTCAAATGAAATGGGAACCTAAGAAATATCTCCTGTGAGAAGATATTTAAAAACAGGCTAATACATATAGCACCCAAAATAAACAAAGAAATAAGAGAAAAAAATCTATCTAGAAATTCAGATATCCAAATAACACTCTCCTAACATATGGATTTTACTGCAGGCCCAGATATCAAAGCCATCACCCTCTAACCAACTGCCGCTCCTCAGTGTCCTTCAGCTTATGCTAATGATGCATGCATTGAAGCCTGATACTAGGAAAACAGAAATTCAGACTTTTAAATGTCAGACTTCTCATTTTGGAATAATTTACTCTTCTGGTCTTAGTTACTCCATGTTGTTTTGTTTTGTTTTGTTCTGTTTTGCTTGTTTTTCAGATGGTGCACCTCAGTAACCCTGTTAGGCAGACCATGGTTATGAGGATACTCATAACTCTGGATACAGGCTTCTGGTGATTTCTAACACAGGACAAAGTTGATGAAATCACAGTACCAATTCAAATTTAAAATCACTCCTCATTTGTTGTTAAAAAATAAATTTCTTTAGAGAATTCTAGTTGCAAAAGGGCTTTTTGTAAAAAAAAAAAAAATAAAAGGATAATAAAAAAGGAGGGAGGATTCCATTATGACAGGCTTCTTAAAGAAAGAAAATCTTGAAAGCATCTCTGACAGCTCCAGTAATAATCCTGACTCTGCCAGCATAGTGGTGATGAATCCTTGTGTTCTTACCAAGAATCTCTTTTCAGACATGCTGTCATGGGAATTGGCACTGTTAAAATGAGCCTGTTGTGATGGTACTTTTTCTCCTGCAGCCATCACACCAGGTTCATCTCTACATAAAAACAAACTCAATGGTTCTGGACAATTACTAAAGCAGAAGAGATATTAGTGCCTGCTAACCTATGCTTATTGTGTGTGGGAGTCTGACCTGCAGCTCACATTCAGTTATATACACACAGAAGAAGCAGTGAATGTTTCTAAAACAAATGCTTTGTGGGTTTGTTTTCTTCTTAATCTCTTAGGGAATGTTTATTATACATGATTCTGAAGGTTAAAGAAACCCAGACTTGTTTGCATGCCATAAATTAAAGCCATCAGCGTACAATTTGTGGCTCCAGTTTCCAGTTTCTCAGAGTGGAAAAAAAGGATGCTGTCATTTTTACTGTCCTTTGCAGACCAGGGTTGATGCGTAACAGCAGGTGCCTTTGAAAGAAATGTTGTTGGCGCTTGTAAAGGCAGACTGCCCAAAGCTGCATCTTTTTTTATTTAGGAAAAGACCATTGTTTCTTTTGTTGCACACTATCAAGGGAAATCTCTGTAAAAGAGCTCAGGCAGATTAAATGGCACAAAAGGTTTAAGAAACATGGCTACACTGGAGTTCATGGACATTACAGGTCAGTGGTCATATTCAAACATGCTCATACTTGAATACTGTCCCCATGGTTATCTACACATAATAATCCTGGAACTGTAAGATAATCTTCAGCTTTAATACTGATTTTGTTGAAAATATTTTAGTTTCTATATTTTTCACGTTTCAATACATAAAGAAAAAAACCACATTTTTTTACACAAAAAAAGCGCCTTATAATAGTTAACAGTCATGATGAAGCAGATGAAAAAGAAAGTAATCTGAGAGGTAGCTCTAGGGAGCTCGAATGCCAAATACTACAGACACTATTATTTTTTGGGTTTAAGTTGAAATTTTGGAAGCAAGGTAGTGTACATGTCTAGTTGCAGTCTCCATGATAGTGTAAGATTGATCTCAAATTTTGGAAACAGATTTAAATCTTAAAATCTTAAATCCCTAACCCTAACCCTAACCATTTCATATGAAGCTGAATGATATCCTCTCATACATTAGAACTTCAATGCACCATTTTGTGGAGACTTGAGTTCTATTTCTGTGTTGAAGCTGATGTCTCTAAGCAAGATTCAAGGTAATTACTGCTTCTGCTTGCTAAATCTGCAAATAGCAGTATTCAGTCTTCTAAGTTGCATCAATTAGAAAAAAGTCTGCATGCATGATTTGAAAACACCAGTAATGAAATAATACTGGTGTTAGGATGTTTTACCTGTGTCACAGCATTTTTCTCCAATAAAATCCTTAAATTTCTTTCTGAATTTTAAAATATGCTAAAATATATTCAATTTAAACTATAATCAAATACAACCCAAAAATTTATACAAGTGCAATTAAATATCTTAGCCTTATCAAAACAAACTGTTGTAATACCTCTATAAAATGAGATATATTTGATTGTTTTAATTGTTGGTTTTTATTTAAAATTAGCCCATTTTGAGAAAATAGTCTTCCAGCAACCAGTTTTGTCAATTGTTAATTGATAAATATTGTGAATAGAGCAGAAGATTTTATCTGTTTATAGTCTGTAGCTTGTTATCTAGGTTATCTAAGTACCTTTCAGTCCTGGATTTTTCAAAGGAAGAGTTTCAGTTTTTGTTCTTTGGTCTATGTATACCTTTAATATCTCTCTACATTTAAAATTGTGTTGAAATAGCACACCAGACATGAATGAAACTTTTGATAAGCAATGTGTCCAAAATCAAATCATGGCAGAGAGCAGTCTCATTATATGGAAAGGAGAACACAACAACTAGGCAATTTTTTTTCTGGATGCAGCAGGAGCCATTCAGGATTTGTAGAAAACTTGTTCCTTATGCATTGCTGCTTAGTTGCCCCGAACACAAAACAAAGAAACCCCACCTTTTTCATAAGTAGGTGGAAAGTCAAAGGTTCAGGCAGAGGGTGAGTATTTATTGGAAGAGAAATTGTCAGATTTT
>VWYO01017818.1:15902-30247 GCA_013400275.1 Rhadina sibilatrix | reverse complement strand
TTTTTTTTTTTTTTTACATCTCTATTTCAACAACATTTGGGCGACTTTGTAGACCACTTCAGGAAGAACAATATTTTGTTTAAAAAAAACAAACAAACAAAACCTTAATCTAAATTAATCCTCCATTTTTCACTCCCTCCTCCCCATATGAATATTGAAAAGGGGTGTAATTACAAGATGCATTCAATTTGCACTTGATTTGTTTGACTAGCTCCAACCTGCAAGAGTCAGTGCTTTGTGCTTCAATTCAATATTTTAGTTGTCAGCAGATGTTCAAAGGGACCTGCAGCTCCCTGTACATTGTAGCTGACATCAGGGAGTGTGTTCACAGTTATAGATAACAACATCATACAAGAAAGTGACATGCAGTGATTGCAAGCTGCCAATCACTGCACAACATCAGGCTTTGGAAAACATTGCATTTGCTTGCTGATGGATTATACCTCTCCAAATAAGGTGATAATCTAGGATAATTAGGTTGTGTGGTACATGCTGAGGCAAAAAACAGGTGTGCAGGGAGGTGTTCAGATATCCTTGTTTCTCTGCTAGAGCTAGCAGTGCATTTAGGATGCTTTTCAGCACAAGTCAGTCAGAATAAAACATTTTCTGTAGCTAACTTTTCTCCTGAAAAGCACATTGCTAGCTGGAATGTTGTTTTTCCCTGTGTAACAACTCCTCACATGTGGCACTTTCCATAATCAGAATTGGACAACAGATTGCCATAATATTAAAACAAATCCATGGAATAGCTATTCCAATAGCACTTTATATCAGAGTGCAAAAGGAGGAGAGCAATGAGTCCTTGGGACAGCAAAGACATAGCAATATCCATCTAACCCATCTCAGACCACCCTCATCCCACATTTCTACTGTCGTTTTCATTTGTGCTTTTTATACACCAGATAATGTATTATAATAAAACAGAAGATCAGGTTTTGCACTTGATGGAATTTCTGTAGTCAAGGATGGCATTCTGGTGAAACAGAAGTCAGACTTGACTCTGTCTGATCTGATACTTTAAAGATTTGGAAACTGTCAAATCCCTGGAATCCAAGCTGATATGCTTAGCCACAGAAGGAACACTGCTGTGTGCATCACTGCCTAGCACCTTGGCAGGGTAGTGACCAAAGCAAACGAATGTGGGGGAATTGGTTAAACAGGATTGCACATGTAGACCCAGAAAAAAGACAATATGACAAAATGTTTTGACACATACTTCAGGATGATCTTAGGTGGCAGCAGCAGAGAGCCCAGAATTGCTCAAACAAGGGACTGCAATGTCTGATCTTTTTCTGAGCTCAGTCCCAGTCCTGGTTACATGCCTTCTTCTCATGCACTCAGCAGGCTGTGATGCAGTCCCCATCATGCAGTGGCTTTGAGGGGTGAATACTGAAGAAAGTCCTGGCCTGCAGTTAGGATGGAGTCCTGCATTTGTAGAGATAGAAACCTTTTTCCCAGTAACCTTCCAAACTAGCTCTAGTCTTGACCTTGGGGACCTTGTTGTGTGGTTATTGAGATTGTTTTCATTTTAAAATTCATGGTGAGAAATACAATTTCTCACTAATTAATGAAATCCAAGGTTTTTCATGAATAGTGCTAAAGTGTGACAAAGTTAAGTTTAAAGACTTACCCATATGAAACAAATTATCATTTCAATTAACTCCATGAAAATTGGAGGTAGTGCCTCTTACAGTGTTTTCCCCTCCAGATCTGACCAATAAAGTGCTTTTCATAGTATGTGAGGTAATGTGAAAATCTGCATATTGGGAGCAGTATACATTCTCATGTTTCCTAATGGATGATAAAGACAAGGCACCTGCAAAGTCTATACCAGACCACTAGGAGATAAAATGAAGGAGGAAGAAGGGTGAAGACAAAGAACTCCCATATGCAATGCCTACTGTGTGCTCTCTCAGATTAATACTATGTCGCCTTGTAGGTTATGGCAAGTGTAGCACAACATAAAAAAAAAGAAGTGTAAAAGTATTGTTTATTCATAAAATAAATATGTTTAAGTGTGGAAAATACTCTGGAGACATATCCACAGAAATAAAGGACTCTCACAGTTGGGGCCCTGTTTACCCTGTGTACTATCCAAAAGACATTCTGTTTGTGGTTTTTAGTATATCTGCAGAAGCAGTGGTTCACTTTTTATCTAAGCATCAGAAGTGTAGATGTTCTGTCACTGATGGGGGTCACTGCTTCAGGCATGCATATATGCACTTATACAAGGTTCATTTTACTCAGGTTGAAACAAACTCCAACAAACCTAGGATGTTTTTGATAATTTATTGAGACTTTATAATACCCTTTACCATATTAACTCTTTAGACTTTAAAAAATCTATTGGAACCTGATGAGCTATTTTGAGGAAAAATAGTACTTTTAGCCTGTACTGTATTTTTGCCCAACTGTATTGAGCCTTACATTTCTTTTCAAATGTAGGCTGATCACCTTTTATTCAGCCATGTAAATGGGATTCATACCTACAGCTTATTAACTACATGTCAGAGAAGTTAGCCATTGATCAGTTTGGACAGAGGAGAAATCTGGGCTAACTGCTTTGTAAGACAACCATTGAGAGTCTATGATGACATTATTCACAGTGTTGGCAATTATTTTTCTGAAAATAATGGAGTTTTCTCCTTAATAATCAGATACAGTGGTTTGTTTTTTTTTTACTCCAACAGAAGGGAAATAAAACCAAGAAACCTGTTCTCAAATCAGAATTCTGAAGTGTGATATTAAAGAGAAACAACCTCAAATAAAAGGCCATGCCAAATTACCATATTTTATTATGGAATGTAACAGCCACATTTCTTCACAGTCAATTCAATATTTTGGTCAAGTTTAAACTGATTATTTGGAAAATGAATGAAAAACATTCTGCAAATTGAATTTCAAGGCAGCTGGCTGCTTAAAACAGGAAAGCTGAGTATCAGACTAGTACTGCTTGAGAGGTTCTCCAGAATTTTGAAAGCATCCAAAAGTATGATGATTATAAATTTCTACAAGTTTAATGTAATTATGCATGACATTTAATAGAAATCTTCCAAAGTGGCTAGATGAAGCTTATCTGAGCTCTAGTGAAATTAACTGTTAAGAGTACACTTCAAAATGAAATCCTCCTTGTTTTGCACATCTCTTATTACAACAGTAATTTTGACAAAGACAGTCAAACTGTTTCTAAAATAAACTGGGAAATAGAAGCTTTTTTAATTAGCTATTTGGAGGTTTGATTTAGTTGTATTTTTTTATCCTCATTTTGCTTTGCTATATTCTTAGTACCTTTGATGCAGGTACTCTGTCCTTTGATGATTCTCTTTTCATGCATTCTTTTCAAAGCATTTGATACATTAAAACATGCTGGTCTGGATCATTTAAAATAAAAAAAATAAGGAACTATTTTTATCAGTCTTCATTGTTTTGTTGATTGAATGACAATGGAGCTGAATAAAAGTCTACAGAAATAGGTTTTGCATGCAGTATGATTAGGTAACAGAATCATAATGCTATTTCTTTATGCACATTTTTTTTTCACTCAAAATCCCACTAGGTATTTTAAAACAGAGCTGTCTCTATCCTAAAAAGAAATGATTTAACCTCAGAGAGGGCCTATCATTTAATGACACTAAGATGTTACATAAATTTAAACAAAATACTGAAAACACAAATAATTGAGACTTCTTATTGATATCGTTCTTTAATGAGTTTGAAGCAAAGATTATGTACAAAACTCTCCTAGTCTGCATGGAGCACACTTGTGAAGATTCTACATAACCTTCTGTTCTGTGATAGTGGAACAAGCTAAACTGTTGAAAGAATTCTTATCCCTTTTCATCTACTATTCCCACAGCAAATTCTGAACCTAATTGCACAGTGTAAACTGTTTATTACAGCTCTCAGTATTCCTTGAATTTCAACAGGAGAAAAAAATCAATGAAAAAGTTAAATAATCTGACTTCACTCTTCTATTAGACAGCTTATACCTTTCTTTTAATATCAGCAGTAAAGGTAAAGTCAGCAGCTGGAGGATGTAGAATTATTAAGAGTGGAAGAGGTATGAAGGTTCACAGGAGGGTTTACTGAAGAAAATCAGAGATTTTATTAAATAGCAATTAAGAATGGAATATGGAAAATACTATTGCTCAATGCTTTGATGTGAGTCATTAATGGAAGGAATTATATGTCTGTGCTAGGCAAGAGTAAAATTGTCCTTACGCACACAATCTTTTCTTTCCTTAGGCCTATAAATAGCAATGTCAGTGACAGCTGACCCAGCTAGATTGCCAAGCCTAGTGGTGAGGCAGTCTCCTATTGTATGTGCACTTGTGCCCTACACACATGTCCAACCTGAGGAACTGCAAGAGTAAGGGGACTGCATGGTAAAACAGTCTGCAGAACTCTCCTGGTTCAGAGGATCTTGTTTCCCTTTCACCCTATTCTTCCCTAAACTTCTGTGAATCTCTGTTTTTCTGGATGTTTTGTCCCCGAAGCATGAGAATATACTGAAAATGAAAGTTGTGATTTCTACTGCTTAAAAGTCTTGTGCTGCAATTTGCTGTGACAGCAACTGTGCCAAAGAACAGAAGTTTGGGGCCTGTAAAGGAAGTGACCCTCATTTTTTTCTGGAAGTCTAAAGGCCACATAGAAAACACCATTAATTTTCAATTCAGCATTATCTTGTCTTCCCAGTCCATTCTCACTGAAGTGAAGCACATGGGTAATGTGTGCTTCAATTTTTCTTCTTTCAAAAAATTGTTCTAGACTTTCAGATCTAGGAACTTTTAGGTGCTGGGTCATAAAGACCTGTGAGCATCAATTATTGCATTGGCCTCCATCAGGATTATCAGCAAGCCTGAAGAGGTTTCTTCCAAATTCCAGCTCAGGACTTGAGGCTCTGAAACTGTTCACCCAAGGTTTTTTTATAAATGCCTTGTGCAAATTAAAATAGAAAATCTTGTGAGACTAATTGGTGTCACAGATATAGCAAAGCAGAACAATTCACAAGGATCTCACTTGAAGACTTGTAACTTTCATTTAAGTTGCTTCAAATTATTTAAATTTAGCTGCTGCTGTTAGTAAATGCTAAGTAATTTCACTTAAATTCTTCCTGAAATACACAAGTCCCAAGTATTCTCTTCAGCCCATGCCTACGTTGTGGTGAAGATCAGACTTCTAACTAAACATCATCCACATCTCTTGTTCTAACAAATGTTTTGGTTGTTGAGTATTTTTCCAGAAGTCAAACACTTTAAGATAATTTAATGTTATATTTTCACACTGCAAATTCCTTTGATGGGGAAGCTGTTATTCCCTTGAGATAATATGTGCAAAAATAAAATCTAAAATGAGTTTCATATTTTACATTTACCTGTTTTATGAATGTTTGAATAGACTTCAGACTGGAAGAAGGTACTAAATAAAGAAAACAACGATGACATTTTAATGCCAGCTCTTTTGCAGTGCAATATTGTTAACTCCAGTTGGAAAATGCAGCTTTTACCATACTTCACTGAGTCAAGTGGACAATTCAAAGCTTTATAAATTTATTCATAAATTTAAAATTCAAAATTGCAGTGCGGCCTGGTGTCTGTGCTCTAGGGCTATGTGCTCAGGGTGGGAAAGGGGACAATATATATGCAAAGAAGGGGTTGAAAACAGAAATCTCAAATTCTGTAAAGAAGACCACTTTCAGATTTAAAACTTGCTTGCCTCCCTCCTCCAGTGATAATGAAATGTATTCTGTTTTCTGTCCTAAGTATAGCAGTTTCATTATTTTGAATGAATGAATGAATGAATGAATGAACAAACGAATGAACTGAATTAATATAACCCATCACAGTACTTCACCAGATTTTCTGAGTTATCTGCTCCAGGATCTTTTAGGCTCAACTTCTTTTAGGCAAGAGAAATTCTCTACTCCAGTGATAATCAGTATGGCTCTTCTCTGCTTCCCTTCCAGGTTGTGCTCATGCAGCATTTTCCAAACACTGAATGCAGTTGACAGCACTTCAATCAGATCATGTCCATAAATGGAAAAGAGGAAGAAGATTCTGAGAATAACAAATTCAACCTCACAACTCATATCAGTGCCCCCTGACTGAAGACTTCACAGCAGTGGTAAGTAGGCTTGCTAGCAGTGAGCTCAGGCTTAACATTCACTGGAAATATACCTGACATTCAATACATCTTCCTACAACATGATGGACCTGTATTATATGCAGCATTCTAAGTGATATATTAGGAATGCCTGCTCCAATGACATTAATACTTCCATATTTCTTTGTGAAATACCTTGCCTGAAAAATCCTAGGATTGCTTTTGACATTTTCATGGCTGCTTCACAGAGATGGTTCATAGTAATCTTATAATTGACTAATACACCTAGATCTTGCTCTTCCTCTGACATTTCCAACTAACGACTTTCCATGTGAAGGAGGAAATTCTTGTTATTAATCCTCAAATGTATGACCTTGCACTTTTCTATGAAATCTCATGACATTTCCTTGTTTCAGTCCTTTTTTTTTTTTATTTTCTTAGAGTAAGATTCTGGTCTTTTCTTGTACAGACAGTACCTCTACTTTACATAATCAGCAGAATTATCAGGCTGAATGTAGTACCAGGATCTTCAATGAAAATGTTTGAGTCAGAACCCAACATCAGCCTCCAAAAAGTTTATTTGTAACTGCCTTTGAACTTGATATGTCAATTTTTAGAGTGGCTATTGTTGTCTTTCATGTAGTTTGTTCCCTTCCTAAGTTAAATAGATTTTCCTAGTCCGGCAAATCCTTACCAAAGCAATGTCCTTGATTTTTTTTCAAAGAAAGATATCAGATAAATGTCATAACCTATATGTGCTAAAACCATGTTTGCTTTTTGTTCTGCTTGTCATTTACTGATTCTTTCTTTCAACATTTGTTCTGTAGTTCTGGATACTCAATAAAGAAGTTTGCAACATCCAAGATCATTTCTCTAACCTTTTGAAAACATTCTCAGAATGTAAATACCATCCACAGTGCATTTTATTCTCTAAAAATCTTTGCTAGTCAGTCTAGCACAACTGCGTGTTGAGAAACATAAGGATCCAAACCATTCTGAAGATGGTTTGCAGTCTTTGTGTGGAAGTCAAACTGATAACATTTCTTAAGGTAAAGACACAAGATTTTGCTCAGGCAGTTGTGGCATTTGCACTTAGAGGTGAGCTGAGCAAACTACTTTGCTCCTAACCCCAGGGTGAGTAACGGAACAGTTGTCTTTGCTAAAGATGTTTAGGACAAAAAAACCCCACTTTTTCACATGGCACAACACAAAGGCTTATTAAAATTCAGTAAAATTTTGGCTCCTTTAAGTCTTGGATGTTCTTGATTATGCATTTATTATGCATACAGTTCCTATATATTCCTGTATATAACCAAGAGGATACGTTTTTATGGCAATGATATTCTTGACTACTCACATCTTTATCTTACTGTCAAAGCAAGAGGAAACTCTGGTCTTAGTCTTACCACATAGAGGTCAATTTAATTGGTCCCTAGGTGATATTGCACTAATCAAGATGAACTGGAACTTGTTTGCACTGCAGTCATCTGGAATCATATTTGTGTGAAATGAACCTGAAAAGCTAAGTGGAAAGTACAGGTTGTGAACTCTAGCTAGCAAGTTCTGGATCACTAAAATAACATCACTGGAAGGCATGTATCACATTAAGTTATAATATACAAGGAACTAAGTTATATTGCTATTAGAAAAGTTTGTATGCTATACATACTTTGGTGGAAAAAAATCCTCTGTATTTTTCATAAGCTATTTTTCTCATAAGCAATAAAACAACTTACATTAAAATTGTACAGAGACAGTATTTGTAAAATGTAATTAGACAATAAAAATCTAGTAAAATCATTCTGTCTGATGAAGATGACATCAACTGGTGGTGGAAAAAAAGCCTCACAAAAAACCAAAAACTATTGATTTCTTCAGAAATCAGGCAGCTATGTAATATGCCTCTTTAGAGCTTAAATAAGCTCTGGTAAAGGTAGAATTTCTGAGCAGAAAGAGTAGCATTATGCCTAATTGTGGTTTGTTATGTAAATTGTTTAAAACATCTAAGCCACTCTTCTTATGGTTTAATGTGCCTGTTTAGGTAGATAATGTATTCTGTCTCTAATCACTGCAGTGATATTTCTTAAACATAAGCTTTTTTAAAATAAATGCAACCAAAAAGTGCATATTTCTTTACTGATTTATTTAAAGATGTTAAGAAAAAATGAATCTCTAACAGTATTTATGGAGTCCCCTCCTTTAAATGTCTTTAAAAAAAAGACATTTGCTTAACATAAAAGTAAAATCTGAACAGGCTTTCTATTGAGTGTACCATTGAAATATTTTGGTTTTTATTTATTATTGTTGACTATGAAGTTTTTATTAAACATCTCAGAAATATAAATGTACAATTCCCTCCTCAAACCCCTCCCCACCCACCCCAAGGCATCTGCAGTTTTTTAGCCAGCTATTTGGATTATGGAGGATGACTAAGAAAATTAATTAAAAATTAATATACACCAAGGGTTATAATTTACAGCCCATCAGGTTCAAAATATTTTTCTTAGATCATAACATGTTCCATGTGTGTGTTAAAATTCAAGAAAACTAGTCTCAGCCCTATATATTATATTTCACTGTTTCATTAAAAAGTTGCTTAAATGCTTTCATTAAGTGGAACATTTATTTAGATATTAAGGGAAATTATGTTGAATATGTAAATGATCTATTTGACACCAAAAGGGGAAAGAGGCAGTAACAATTTTAATTAAAAATTCAATCCTAACAGGGTTTGCCCTCATCAACTTAGAAATATTGCACAGACTCTTTATTAAATTGCAAAGTATCTGGTTAAAAGCTATTCACAGTGTTCTCTGCTAAGTCATCCTTCTCCCCACCAGATCCAGTTTCTACAAAAGTGAGTGGCAAAACTCTGGCTCTAGAGGACGACAGCTTCAGTGTATAACTTCAGAACAGTTTCCTCCATGGGATAAAAGGCTGCATTCTGGCCTTGTTTAAGACCTGTCTAGATGGTCCTACAAGGAAAGAAGAGGAATGCAACATATGCAGGTACACCTCCTGTCCTCTGTGGCAATCTCTGGCTTTCCCTATCAAGTGACAGTATATGCAGGACACATATGCTTTTGTTCCCTCTCTGGTGGACCCAGGCAGAAAATGGAGCAGCCAAAGCACTTGCATTATTTTCTATTCATGCTGCATTTGTTTTGCCTGTCTTGTTTTATGAGAAGGATAATAGTTCCTTACTGGAAAAATACGTCAGCAGCATAATGACTTGGAATTAGCAGAGGGAGTGGGAACCAAAGAATCTCAGAGTCTGTTTGGAATATTTGAGTTTTCAGGGTCAGAATACAACTAAAAGTTGAGGGAGCAAGGGGTCTCTGTTCCTGCTTGTGTTCAAGTGTAGCAAAGACATTTTGGCTCAGTGTGAACATCACGTGGCTCATGTTTAAAAAAGCTGCTTCTCTCCCTCCTTCTGCCATTGATCTTGCAGCATGGTCTTGGGTAACTACTTTCATACTTGAGTGGTGGGGATTTTTTTCCTTTCTCTTCTCTTAGCCTTTATCTCTCTTTCCATTTGAACTGTAAGGCTTGGGAGAAGGAATGTCTCATGACACAGGTGTAGTTATACTGCACAATGAAACTCTCTTATTAGCTAGGACATATGGAGTTGTAATATCAATAATTAATAATCATGAACAGTACCTGGTTACTGATTCATTTGAACTAAAATTTATCCTAATTTTAAATGGGATCCTCAAATCCCTGTAGACAGGCCATACAAACCTACTTAACAGCCCTACCAGCCATTTAACTAGTTCATATTATCATTGGATTTAATCTTTCCAGAACTAAATGACCTCATGTACATCAGCAAAGGAAATAGATTGACATCAGAAAAACTAGGGCAGTGTGAGCTGTCCTCGAGCTGGTAAAACATCATCTGAGGAATTCTTAATTCGTATAGCAGGTTGTAATGTGGTATGTATTGAATGAAATTGTCACAGGACATGGAAGAAACTCTCATTTATTGTACTTTGAAGAGATGAACCTTTCCTTCTGTACTTAGGCAGCCTAAATACAATCGCGTTAGTGCTTCGTTTTGTCTAAACCTTTTGGGAGTGAATCCAACAGCTAGGAAACACTGAAACAGAGAAAGAGTGTGGATGTCTGATTCAGGCCACCTGACTGATCTGCCAGATCTTCACTTGGGGAAAACTAATATAATTTTTTGTCAATTAAAATAGATGTTGAGAAACATCTCCCCTCCTTTTTCGAGTTCCCATCTCGCAGGGCTGTTTCTGGCTGGGTTCCCCTGGCTCAGCCCTGGCTGCCGGGCAGCGTTTTGCCCTCCCTTGCCCAGGCTTTCCCCGGGGCTCTGTCCCGCCCGCCCGTGGCTGAGGGGCTCAGCCCTGCCCTGCGCTGGGGCAGCCCCGGCACAGCCCCAGCGCTGCCGCCGCAGCACAAAGACTCCAAAAAAGGTGAAAATCGGTCTTGTCTGGCAACCTACTTTGGATAAGCACCTCAAATCCCAGATGATTGTATTTAATGACAAAACTCTTTGAGGTTTTGGAGGCTTGCACCCTGTATTTTTTTTTTTCTTCTTTCTTTTACTGGAGTTGTTATTAAAATACAACTACTTTTCCTTTTAACTCTTATTCATTTGACTCTTTATTGATTCTTTATTCATTATTCATACTCTGTGGACACTTTTAACATTGGGAGGGCCTTTTTATCTGAACCCAAGGAAAGGGCAACACAAAGTGTGTTTGCTCCTTTGAGTGCAGCCTGTGCTATCAGGAGCTGTCCTTTTGGGAGATAACCCTGTCTTTGCTTCTCAAGCTCCATATGAAGGGACAAAGTAGAAACCTATGGTTTTGTGTGAACTTGTGCAGGCAGGGAGTATCCCATTGGGGAGCTGTCTGCACACTGTGTTGGTACTGCTGCAGCAGAGTTGGAGACCTAGTTACTCTCTGGAACAAATGTGTGTACTTTGTTTTAGCTGTTAAACTTGCCCTATCCTGTCAGAGGGAATCCTGAGATCCTCAGGTCGCTGGTTTTTTTATTATTATTATTTTTTTCTTTTTAATCAGAAAACTATCACATAAGCAAATCATAAAGCACACAGGAAATAAACAGAGAACAGAAGATAAAAACAAAGAAAAAAAATTTAAAAAGAGTCAAACATAGACCATGATTCCTGGCTGTGCCACATTTTTGGGAAATTGTTTACATTGATGCACTGTGGTTTCATTTTCAGGAGCTCAAAGCAACTACGTCTCTAAGGAAGCATCTGTAGATATCCTCTGCCTGAGAATTTTTGAAAATGGAGCCAAAAGAGAACAAAACAAAACAAAAAACAAAACAAAACAAAAAAAAAAAAAAAAAAAACCCAAAAAAAAAAAAAAAAAAAACCCAAAAAAAAAAAAAAAAAAAACCCAAAAAAAAAAAAAAAAAAAACCCAAAAAAAAAAAAAAAAAAAAAGAAGAACAAAACAAAAATTCTGTATATTTACATGGTAATACTTTTCTCTAGCTGCAGGTGTCATATGAATTACAAGTCAGAGCTCATTAAGGTTTGTATTTAGTGCTTTGGTGTTTAATTTGTGCTAATTTAGACTGGGGAAGTGGTTAAATATTACTCACCATTCTTTTGCTTTAAAATTTTGTTAAATTTCATTATGAAGAATGCTTCTAAGTTTACTAGAAGTATAGTGTTTCCTAAAAATCAGACCAGAAACAAAAGCAAGAAAACTGGTTTAGATAAAACAGGAAAAACAACTTCCAACTCTCAATAAAAATGATTGTTTTATATACCAATATTCAAAAAGATATCTTAATATTTATATTGCTTATAGTCTAACTGAAAAAACAGAAGCAAAACATATAATATGCTTACTCCTTTAATATTTCTTTGGATACATTGGATCTCTTGGAAGAATAAAATAAATTTATTACTTTAGTTCCTCACGGAAACACCATTGAAATTCTGAGCCTTTAGAGATCTTTCTGCCATTGCTTATTAGAACTGGTCAGGCACTTGATAAATGTTCAAGAAGAAAACCAGAAATAGCAAAAAGTAACTGTCAGTGAAGTACAGTCATTTAGCTGTTGCTGTTTTTCAGTCTTTTCATAGCTTCCATTTCAGCGTTCCAAAATACATTTCAAAATACATTTTAAAATGCATTTTCGTTATGAACTGGAATGAAAAGGCAAGATTTGGAAAAACCTATTAAAAGTTCAGAAATACATTTGCTAAAGGCATAAGGAGTTTTCATTTGTGTCGCTCTTAAACCTTCTATGTATTTATACAGCATTGTATATTAATGCATTAGATTTTTATTAGAAGAAAAGTCAAAATATAATCTAAACTGTAGAATTAGCACAACAAATTTGGCAATAATTAAGCAAAAAAACCATAATTATTCTCTTGGATAAAATATCACTTTCTAATTAAATAAAATTTTCATGTGATAAATCTTCAGTATTAAACTTTTCCTTCAAGTCTACATGAAGCTGTAGCAGCACACAAGCAGCACCTAAGGGTGAAAATATCTTGGCCTGTGGGAAGCACCTTGCTTCATGTTATGGAAACAACAGTGGAAAATTAATGTCTCTCTCAGCAGTAACCCAGTCAGCAAAAGATGCTTTAAATGAAGGAAAGGAAAAGGGAGTAAGTGCCCTGTATCATTCCAATTGCACTTTTGATTTACGACTCACTTCAACCTCTCTGCTGAAACCAATATACATGAAATCTACCACAACTGGAGTGGACTTTTCTCTTTAAAACTAAGCTATAATTACATTAACTGAGCCTGGTATTATAATTACAACAATTCAACTCCCTTAGGAAAGCCCTTTCATTTTAACTTCAAGATGAAGTTAAACAAAGTTAACTTCAGCAATGATCAACAAGTCAGTGAGAGAAAATTGAAAGGAAATGTTAATGTCACATGTAGGGGAGGGTAAGGTTTATTCTGCTGTCAGTAATTAACTAAACATTTTGCATGTTTAGCAGTACCCAACCAGTAAATCTATAATTCAGGAACACTCCATGAAGTCAGTAAATTAGAATTTTTTAGGCTTTTTTTTCAAACTCAAAAATATATTCATTCTAGCCATGAATGTTTTTATAAACTACCAAACAATGATAAGGAAAGGTATATGAGCACAGTTCTTTGTCTGCTGATACATGATACATGTGCTTTTCAATGCAGATGAATGCAAGCCAACTCAATATCCAAACTCATAAACCCTCGTTAGAAAGATGCAGCCTGGTTAGTCAGGCTGCTTCTCACCAGATATGTTGTGTTTATGGAGTCTAGAGACAATTTCTTCCCTCTGTCCCTCCTGAGAATAGGAGATTCAGGAGGATTAGGGAATGGAGAAGAGAAATCAGAGCACTACAACCCTTATTTGCTCTTTCATATTTTTCTTAAGAGTATATCTCTTAGAGGAATATCCAAGCAGAGGAAAAATTGTGCACTACTTCGTGTAAATTGTGCACATGCTCCCCATGTGCTTGGAACAGACTAGAAGAAGTTGTTCCTCTCTAGCAGCAGAGGCAAGACAGCTGTATCTTGCCATTAGACAAATTGTGACTCTAAATGTAGCCCATATTGGACTGTTTTGGACATTTTAACAGATGTGGACTTTGAAAAAAAATGCCACCTGCAGGGACCAATAGCCATAAGACGTAAGAAGTTTAAACTACTTCACTTCAAGAAACAATGATAATTTTCACCATTTGAGAAAAGGCTTAAGATTTGTAGCTACTTTAATAGAACACATGAAGTCAGTGTGATGTTAAGTGGGTGTGAACTGAGAAATGCAATGTTTATTTTTTTCCTAGGTGATTGCAACATTAACGGCAGGGGTAGCTTTCTCACCTCCGATGGCTCCCAGCACTCACCTGGAGTCTGCACAGAGGTATTGTGTTTTGCTGCCGTTTACAGCTGTAATGTCCAGCCCCTCCTCCCACCCCCATATTCAAAGTTATCTATAAATTGAACTCATGCCAGCAGAAAAAAGGAGCAGACACTAAGTCACCTGAAAACCAGGTTTGATTCCACTTCTCCAGGCAGTGCTTCTGTCATACCACAAGGGGTAGAATAAGATTAATGCCATCACCACCACAGTAAGTGATCTTCAGCTGAGCAACTACAATGAAAATAAACTAGTGTATTGTCAAAAAATGGGACACCTAAAATGGTATTTCAAGTTTTCCTCAGTTCTACTAATTAAATGAAATTTAAGACATTCTAATACTGCTTAATATAATTAAAA
>VWYO01017818.1:0-10359 GCA_013400275.1 Rhadina sibilatrix | reverse complement strand
AAAAAAAAAAAAGAAAAGCCAGTGTGAACTACAAAAAACAACTACTTATGTTCGGAAAGAAATTGTCTACTTCCAACTTTTTAAAGCACAAAAAAGTTTAAGAATGAACAATAATTAGGGAATAATAACAAGGAAATCCTTCTTCCAAACCTCATTTTTTTCCTAGCTTCTCTTTTTTGATACTTCTCACAGAACATTTCTTGCTGCCTCTTTTTGTCACTTCCCGGGCTCTTCAGCTAACTTTCAGGCTCCTAAAAATGTCATTCAGTACTTTTTCACCCTTCACCCAGCTAAGAGTATACTTCCCTGACACATTGGTCCTTCTTCCCAGATGGTTTTATTGTCTTGTCTGCTTCTACTGCTAATTTTGCATTAAACTGTCTGTCCTTTCTTTTTCAGTGGTCACATCAGGCCTCAGAAGTGAAATGTCTTTGGAACACTGACTTTTTCAAATAATTTTGTAAGTGACTTAAAAGTCCTGCAATTTCCACTCTGTATAATTTTCCCAAGCTGTTATCAGATTGTTAACAGTTAATAGGTGGCATCCTTTTTCAGTAATGTGGTGAAAAAGAGGTGTCCAGAATCTAAAAAACATGGAAAACAAATTCCTTCTTGTTTTTCCAGAATAAATAGGGTTTTGGTTCTCTGGTTATGTATCGGATTTAGCACTGTAAATATTACCTATGATAGTGGATTAGCATGTCTACTCCTATTACACTTTAGTTTATAGTAAAACATTCTGTTTAGTCTAATTTAATTTCCCATGAAATGTACCCTTAACGTGATGGATTTTTTTTCCATCTGCAAGGGTTGTTTGTCTTTCAATATTTACTGAAAAATTTTAATGGATGTTAGAGACCTGTAACTTGAGGTTACCATACATAACAATCCACACTGTTTAGCTGTAATGTCCTAGGAATTAATTTGGTATACACAGATAACTGGCCCCAAGTTAACCTGGAGGATGGTTAAAAGATAAGCCAGTGCCATTAACTTTGGTTTCTTGCAGCCATGGGCCATTTGCTCCCAAAGAAAAACAGCAATACTTAAAAGCAAAGAATTACAAGATCAGCATGAAAATCCTATTAAATTTCATGGCATGTAAAGGTTACATGAAGGTTACCAGGATGCATATTACAATTATAATTATAATTTTCTATGAACATACACACTCATTAACACATAGACAGAGGCAGGTGTATGTTTGCTTTGAAGGATTTTTCTTCTACGCTAACAAAAAGGAGGAAAAGAAAAATCTCTTGCATCACTACCTGTAATGTTCTGTGCTGCTTTACATCACAAAATGGCAGCTGGGCTGCACACTGAGTTAGTTTGCCTAAATTTGGATGCACCATTACCAAACAGAAGTGTATCACAGTGAGTCCAGTTACTCAAATATTGTGCTATTGTGCTGCTGGAACACTCCACAGTCACTGATAATTCTGTCTTCAGCAAGTATTACCATCTCCACATCGTTGCCTAGCTACAGAAAATCAAGTTTATGCTGAGTACCAGATGTGTACCATGGCCCATGTGAGAACCTTGATTTCTACAGGATCAATGGTGGACAGGTGTCAGAGAACTTTGCTGTTCCCTTTCAGTCTCGATGGACAGGCTTTCCTTCCCACTTTTAAAACCAAGGTACAGGGATACAGAAGTAGAGGAGTGGGAAATTGCGTGTCTGGGTTCCCACTCTAGATATAAACTTACGTATAATCTTGGGGATTCAAACCAGATAACACAAGGTATGTTGGGTATGATGGGAAACTGGATGGGTCTGAATTAGACTTCACTGATAACTATTCTCTCATAGGTTCTATAAACAGAAAACAGTTTAGCATTAAGACATACACAAGTGGAACAGACTTAAATTTTTCTCCTACATTATCATTGTAAGTTAAAGTGCAGAGAATTTCCTTTAGAAGAAACACCATTCTTGTTTAATTGGCATGTTTTATGAGAACAGGAGTGTAGACCTGTCTGTAGATGCAGCAGAAAGAATTTTTTTTCTTCACTGAGATTTGAAATTATAAGATATTTTTACACTGGGTTAGTGCTCATGAAATGGAAGAAATGGCAATGTTCAAAAGTTTTTTGCACAGTTCTACATGCATACCTCCATCCTGATCTGTACAAGATGCTCTTGTTAAAGGGAATCAGCCAATAAGATCAATATTTTGTGATACTCTTGTGCAACTAAGACTAAAAGGAAACCATCAAACAGATTTTCACTAACAAAAACTGGACATAGACATCCAGAATGAAACAGCTAATGTTTTTATCTTCTATTTCACATTCTCCAGAGTGTGTGTATTCTTGTACTTATGCAGCTTTCTTTTTATATATCAGCATTCATAAACTCCTTTGGAAAGCAGATAAGAAGGAAGATCATGATAAGCCCTGCTTTGGGTATTAGTCATAGAAATTGGTCATGCTGCCAGTATAAAGGTATTTAGAGCCTGTGCACCAGTGTGGTGCTTATGTTTTCTTCCTCCAAGAAACAGCTCCATGTAGCCTTAGATTAATGGAAATATGAAAACAACAATCTTTATTTTATGGAGCTAATATTTCAGAAAATATCAAAGCAGTTGATATAGTGTTGAATGAACTACAGAGTCAATCCGAGTTACTTTTATCTTTCTATACACAGGAGAAATTACCAAAAATATCCGTTTACTTTAAGATAAGTCTCTTCCTAAAATGATTCAACAGTACAATATGTAACCATCTTATGAAACTCATTTAACACTACTGTCCCTGGACATGAAATGAATTTCAAGAATGTAAACAGAATTAATTCATTTTTAACTGTTACCATGCTCACAGGTCTAGCTGCACAGCTGTTGTCCTTTTGGTCTCTGTAAGTGCATCCACTGAGATACCAATTTTTAGGCTTTTACCAGATCTAACCTAGAAATTATCTTGAACATGGGTTATGAATATCTACTGTACTTACTCATATGTGGAGGCCTGTGAACATCCATGAATAAAAATAAAATAAAATCAGTAAACTTTTTGTACCCAAACAGTATTTGACTAAACAAAGAAATAATGCAGACAAAAATTACTTTCAAGAGGAAGGCAACACACGAGACTCTTTAAATTGATGATTCTTCTATAGTGATGTGAAGCAGAACAGAACATTTAAAAAAAACTAAAAAACTTTGTGGGTGAGTCCCTGTATTTCTATTTATTTTTAATCTGCTTGAGAAAAAGGGAAATGCCTTTACATTTCAATAGTACTTTTGTGCCCACTGTTCTGCTACAGCTACTGGGACAAAAGGTGGGTGGGTGAAGAGATGGATGGATGGATGGATGGATGGATGGATGGATGGATGGATGGAACTTAAAATTATGAACACTAAGAAATCAGCTTCATTTGAATAAATTGATTTGCTTGAAGACTGGCTTCCTACTCACCATTGAGGTATAATATTCTGCTAGCTTCTATTGATGTTAAATTAAAACACCTCAGTAATTTAACCAGCATCTGGTTTTCATATATGTTTAAAGTGTACACTTAATTCTATATCATCTGTATTCCTGATTATATGTTGTATTCTTCAATGTATCTTAACTAGATCCCAAAACAATGAAGGGGTTTTTTTCAGGATAGGTGGTAATCATTGAAATTTTCAGAGTATGGTGTATTTAAGCCCTCTAAAAATCTTTACCATTCTTTGAGAATATCTTAATGCCATGTTTTAGAAAATAGGGATAGAACTTGATGCCAGTGCACTCATTTCAAAGAGTCATTGATTTTTATTTAGACTCCCTGATCCTCTAAGGACTCAGGTATGTGTTTACCTGTCTCCCTTTTGACCATGGACTTCCAAGTATGTGGGACTGACTACAGCATCAATATATTTAAATGTAGGAAATTTTTTGTGTCTCTAATTTGGCCTTGTTTTTAATTTGATCCAGGATAGAAACTTTGGCTTATTATTCTGTAACCTTATGAAAGCACTTATCAGAAACATGCAAACAAAAAATGAAATACTAGTTAAATAAGTTTCCACATCTTTTGATTTTTGTCATGCTTGGCAATTAGGTTTTCAAAGCAATTTACTTGACAGACAAGATTTGCTTCTTTATGACCTGTCTTATCCTCTTCTGTGACTTGAAAAGGAATTCATAATGCTGAATTAAGTTAGACTGTGATGTTCAAAAGAGCAGGACCTAGGGTTAAACTACAAGATTGAGCAGGAAGAGAAGCTTGGCTGGGAAATATAGTGTATTACATGAAAATATCAACAGTGCAAAAGCAAAGAGCAGGTAATCGAAAAATCATAGACTTGTTTAGTTTCAAAAAAACCCTTTAAGATCATCAGGTCCAAGCACTAACCCAGCACGGCCAAGTCCCCCAGTAAACCATGTTCCTAAAAGCCACATCTACCTGTCTTTCAGTTACCTCCAGGAATGGTGCCTCCACTACTTCCCTTTGGCAGGCTGTTCCAATGCTTGACAATGTTTCTGTGAAGAAATGTTTCCTGATAAAAGACCAAAACCTCCCGGCTAAACTTGCAACCTTTTTCTCTCTTCCTGTCACTCATTACCTGGGAGAACAGACCGACCTTCACCTGGCTGCAATCTCCTTTCAGGCAGTTGTAGATAGCAATAAGGTCTCCCGAGCCTCCTTTTCTTCAGGCTAAACAACCCAAACTCCCTCAGCTTCTCTAAGTATAAGGGTCTGTGCTCCAGACCCTTTACCACTCTGTTGCCACTCTCTGGACATGCTCCAGCATCTCAGTGTCCTTCTTGTAGTAAGGAGCCCAAAAATGGACACAGGATTTGAGGTACAGCCCCACCAGTGTTGAGTAAAGGGGGACAGTCACTGCCTTGGTCCTGTTGATTACGTTATTGTTGATAACTTGGACACAGCTGGCTCATGTTCAGCTGCCTGTTGACCAGCACCCCCTGCCAACACCTTTTCCAATGGGCAGTTTTCCAGTCACTCTTCCCAGCCAGTAGCACTGCATGGGGTTGTTGTGACCCAAGTGCAGGACTCAACACTGGGCCTTATTGAATCGCATCCCACTCACCTCAGCCCAAAAATCCAGCCTGCCCAGAGTTCTCTGTAGTTTTCCCACTCTACAGCAGAGCAACATCCCCACCCAAGTTGGTATTGTCTGTTAGTGGAAATGTACTTTATCCTATCGTCCATATCATTAGTAAAGTTGTTGAACAGGACTGTCCCCAGTACAGAGTCCCGAGAAATCCCACTTATGACCGGCCACCAGCTGAATATAACTCCATTCACACCACCCTCTGGGCACAGGCATCAATTCATTTTTATTTATCTGGGGGAGAGATGATGAATCAACCATGTGCGGAGCTGAATATAAGGGGAAAGAGATTTTGTGTGTTCTGAATTTTTTGAACAAATCCACAGAAATCAGGAGGCAGTTGCATAGTCCATTGGTCAGTGTGGGCTATCTGCTCCCACTGTAGCTATCAAAGAGAATGACTTTTATTGTAGTTTTACTAGAGATCATGGATTTCCAGCTTCAGTCTCATGGTTTAATCCTCTGAAATCTTCCACTGCTGAGCACTGATATCAATCATCAATCATGTTGATAGCTGTTAAAATCATTGTACCTTAAAGACTGTGACATAATAGATGCCTCTTTCTAAAGCTCACTCTGGATGCTGTTGTTGAGAAAACAGACTTCCACCCCACAACCCCTGAGAGAGAGAGAGAGGGCAGTTAAAAAGGACTGAATCTCTAACTGTATGAGAGAGAAAAGCAGAAGGGGAGGCATTTACAGGGCAGTAATGTGAGAGAAAATCTCACCTCTACTCAGTATTCAGCACTTTGAGGAAAGAATTTGCACAAAACTTCAAGGAACAATTGGATACAAGTTAATGGGAGAAGTTACTGACTCATATTTATAGTAATTAAATGACACTAATCTGACACACAGTGGCTATTGTGGACAGAAAAATTTCTTCTGTGCTTCTATGATTCATACTTTTAGCATATTTGCAGATTGGGGGATGAGAGATTTGCTCATTCTTATGCCCACAGAATTTCCACTCAACATTTAATAATTAGGCTGTGGGTAAAAGGTGAGTGAATGTCATCCTTACTGAAAATAGGCAGGCCCAAGGGAGGAAACTAAAGGCAAAGTTTCAACTGTAATGGTAAGATCTTGCACTGAACTTGTCACAAATTGGTAGCTACTTGGGATGAGGCTACTGTTAATTTCTGTAATTAAAACAAAGTAAAAACACATGAGCTAATAAACAGGCTTTGTACGGTTTTGCTGCTACACAAATTTCTGTACAGGTAAGTTTAGCCATGATCTGACTATGCCTGTGGAAAAGATTCAAACCAAAAGTGGCATCAAACGCAGAGAGAAGCAAAAAGAGACTTAGTCCATCTTGCTTCTCTCTTCCTCTGACCAGAGCTTAGATCTAGGTAAGCTCACATCTGTTCCCCAGTCATAGTTAGTTACAGACTGCTTTCACCCGGTCATCCACTCTGGCAGTTCAGGATCTCTTAATTGTAATCATGAGAAAATTAAGGTTTCCTGACTGAACTTTTAGGCCACGTTCTCCACAAAGAAGCTTAAAACAAAAGGCAGTACTCATGGTGAATATGGATTGATCACTGCTTTGCAAGTGGTCACTGATAGTTTTACCACTTAATAGAATCTTTTAGGACACTGTAAGTTTCTAAGAGATGTTTACTGATCAGAGACTTTCACATATAACATATACTTTTTTGTAATTGTGAAATAATTTGGAAGAAGCTTCCCTACTAGGCTTGCTTAGTTATTTTCTTCAGAGTTCTCACAGATGTCTGATCAAAATGTCCAAATGTTTCTGTAATTTTCGTATCATGTGATGCCTCACAAATTTTTCAGTGATAGTTAGTCCTTGCACACATTCTATTTCATAGAAAAGGACTGACATCAGTCAGTGTCTGCAGAATCCAAATACATTTATTTAAAAATCAGTCCATTTTTTTTGTACAATAGAAAAGTACAATGGCTATAGATTTTTTAAACTAATATGTAGATCTTACAGGATTAATAGAATTTCTATAAAGATTTCAACAAATTTGAAGTATTTATCTTGCTGGTAGTTTCTGTAGTAACAATTTCTGTAAGGAAGAATTTTGCCAGGCCTTCAATTTTTACAGCATCAAAGTTATTCTATCTATACAAAGTATTAGTCTGTATATTTTGTGGGGATCTTTTGGGGGTGAGTAGTAGTGGTTGCATTTTGTCCCTTTCTGGACTGGATTCAATCAGTTTTAAACTTGAATTATGTGGAGGGTTTTGGGTATTGTTTTTGCGGTTTGTTTCTTGGGGTTTTTTTTGGTGGTTTTTTTTTTTTTTTTTTTTTTTTTTTTTTTTTTTTTTTTTTTTTTTTTTTTTTTTTTTTTTTTTTTTTTTCTTTCCTAGTTAGTGCTGCATTTGGAATTGATACTGCTTGCTTAGATGACTCTGAAGCTACAGTTAGTAAAATAAATATAAAATAGATGTATGAGTGCATCTTGGGAAGGTGGTATTATGGATGGAGAGCTGTCATCACATCCTTCACAATTACATTATCATGTGCTCCTGTGGTGTACACCTGTGGCTTGTTGGCAAGGCATTTAATTCTAAGGACTATTGAGCACCATGCATTTTCATAGGGAATCAGCGTAAAGTTATTTAACACAGGTGTTTCTGTAATTGTGATACATTGGGAGATTCACAGTGCTCAGTAGCCTTCAAAATTACACCCTCCACCTGCATGGTGAAGTAGTCTATCAGTACCTCACTGATGCTGCTAATAAGCCCCGATGTGTTCAAGTTAGGCATCTGTATGTGTTTATGCTGAGCCATGGCTTAAACACACTGCAATGAAATACTTCAGGTATTTTAATACTAATGTTATACCCAACTATTCATTCTCTTAAAAGCCCAGTACCTAGATGGGGCTCTTTTTTTTTTGGTTTTGTGTGTTTGTTTGGGTTTTTTGTTGTTGTTTCTTTGTGGGGTTTTTTGGTTCGTTTTGTTTTGTTTTTTGGTTGGTTTTGTTTTGGGGTTGGTTTTTNTTGTGGGAGGGGAGGACTGTTCCAATTACCTTGCAAACTAACCAATTACTAAAAGACTCTTGTTTTGGGTTTGGTTTTTAGTTGTTTTTTTTTTTTTTGTTGGTTGGTTGGTTTTGTTCGTTTGTTTGGTTTTTTGTTCGCAGGTAATTCCCAATCCCCCTGGTGGTGGTCAAGCAAAATTTCACCACACCCAAGAAATATTGTATCATGAAACATTGGGGTGAATTTGGTTCTTTAAGAGATTAAAAAAGATTAAATTACATACATTTTGACATATATATAATTTAAGATTATAAAAATATCAGTAATGCAGATTTTATTTATTTTTTGATATGTTGGTTTGGTTTTTTGGTTTTGTTTGTTTGTTTGTGGGGGTTTTGGTTGTGTTTTGTTTTTGTTTTTGTTTTTGGTTGTTTTTTTGTTTGTTTGTTTTTTGGTTTTTTTTTGTTTTTTGGTTTTTTTTGTTGTTGTTGTTTTTTTGTTGTTTTTTTTAATGAAAGTAAGACTCTTTCCACTTCTGTGAAATGTTTATATTTGAAAACAAGGATTCTAACCAGACCCTCAACTTAACAAAGGGGAAACTGCTTCCCTTGAGGTCCACGAAGCACTGCAGAATGACCAGTTCAGGTGGCAATCAGAACCTGAGAGAAACAGGATCCTGGTGCATCATTGCTAGATTTGGAAGCTCACATCTCCCCCACAGGACAATTAGCCAGAGGGAACTGTGTTCTTTCATAGGCCCTTTGCAGAAGGTGATGCTGGGTAGCTATACCTTGTTTTTGTGAAACGTGCTAGGTTCTAGTATCCACATGGTTGGAAATATACCTCCCTCCAGCTTTTGCTTGTCTCTGTTGCTTAGCTTTTGGTAGGTATTAACAATGGAAGGGATAGCCTGAAATATGTGTTACAGCATATACCACTCAGTCACTGGCAATTGTTTTTTGTCCCTTTTCACAGTATCTGAATGGATTTTGGAGAGAGCAGTAAAACTGACGTCTGATAAGCCAGTTGTACATACAACCACAGTGGTGCTAAGATTTTCAAAAGGAAGTTTGCATGGATTTCCTTCTAAGGAAAAGTTGGGGTTTTGATTTTGGCATTTGGGCTCTCTCCTTCGCCTTATTCTTAGAAACAGACAAGTGAAGTATACCCAAAACTTTCACCAGAAGTTGAAATATTAGCAGTTTGGCAAAATTCTGTCTTGCTAAGCAGGAGACCATGAGAAGTGTCAGGCAATTATAAGAAGTGGTGCTAAGATGACTTGTTCCAGTTTTACTCCTGTTTCACAGTTGTGTAACTATTGATCTCCCCGTAGCTAAATTAAATTAGCTGAAATTTAAATTAAAAAAAATGAACTAATATCAAGAGCTAAAATTTCAAGAAGTAGCAGAGAATCTGGTCCAATGTGAGAGCTTATATTTCAAGGACTATCATAGCAAACATGGCAGAAGGCCAACATGGATCAGCAAGGAACCCCTGATTGAGCTCAACCACATAAAGGAAGAACACAGAAACAAGAAGCAGGGATAGGGTAGCAATACAGAAGCACTGCCCAAGCATGCAGAGATGAAGCTAGGATAGCCAAAGCTCAGCTGTAGCTGGAACTTGGGAGAGATGTGAGACGGCCAGAAAGGCTTCTATGAGCACACTGACACCAAAGGAAGGTGAAATAAATATGGGACTACTTCTCAGTGGAGATGGAAAGATAGTGTACCCAATATTGGTTTACCTCATTTTTTTCACTGGTTTGGCTCGCCCATGTGCCTTCTAGATGCTCAGATCTGTTAACACAGTCTGTGGGACAAAACATCACCAACAATAGAGGTAAGGTCAAGTGAAGACGCAGTTAAGTCATATGGACAAACACAACATCAAGGGGACAGAGAGAATGCACACAGGGGTGCTGGGGACATTGGCTGCTGTCTTTGTTAGGCTGCTGATAATTTGGAAAAGGGAAACAATACCATCATCTTGAAGATGAGAAAGAAGGAGGACCTACAAAACTACAGTCTTATCAGCCTCACCTCATGTCCTGGGAAGTCCTCCAACAAACTGCATGCTTACAGAGTACGCTTCTTTCTTTTCTGTACAACAGTGGCGTGAAGAAAGTCTGGACTCTTCAAGGGACTACATGAACAGACAAAGGGGATGACAAGGACTGGATGAAGTTCAGCCTTGGTAAACACAGACTTCTGCACCTGAGATGGACTAAATTCAAGCAGGACTACAATTTTGGCATTGTCTGGCTAGAATGCAGCTTCCCAGAATGCAGGACCTGGATTTCTGTGTGGAAAACCAGTTGAACTGGG
>VWYO01017753.1:0-30818 GCA_013400275.1 Rhadina sibilatrix | reverse complement strand
TGGGTAATTAACACAGCCTTCTCTTACAGGTTTCAAAGTGAAATCCGAAACCATAAGAGATTTTTAGGCTTTCTACACATTTGGTAAAGCAACTAAATCTCCCAATGCTTGTGCTGGTGAGAGGTCTCCAGTACGAAACGTTGAGCACAGACATACCTCTGGATTCTAGATCATGGTATCACGGCTATTTCTCATTTTTTTCTCCAAGAACTATCTAATGTAAAGTACAGAAATCAATCCTGCTGTCAGGGCTTGCTGCTTTCACTCGGGCTCTTTAAACACAAAGATGTCCCTGCTGGTTGTTCTCCTTTTAAATATTGCATTGCTTGTTGCACAGTGACCTAGATTCAACAAGATAGAAGCAGAATTGTTTTGGATGCCAAAAGTGCTTTAAAAGAATGCCCTACTTGGAACCAAATGGCTGTTAACTCTACATCAGGGCTCTCTCCCTTGAGACATAACAGTGGGAATTTAAATGTCTCCAGCCTGAGGGCAACAGTGAACTGTTCTGTTCAGCTTCTTGGGCAACCCATTTTAGCTACCAGAGGATGCTTAAAAGAAGGCTAATGCTGTTTCTTCAGTTTAAAGACATTACAGCTGCTGGGTGAGATGTTTCTGTCAGTGGCTCTGCTGAGCTCAGAACCTCCTGTTAAATCAGACCTTTCACTAGAGGGAGGGTGGAGGTCAAGCAGGAGGCAGGCATTTGGTCTGAGGCAGATTTGGGCATATGAACATGGACATCTGCTAATTTTCATATTAAATGAGGCACAGGGGAGAGCTGTCTTCTGGAGTGATGCTTGGGCTTCCAGTTTTGATCTTGGACACCTGAAGCCTGAATAAAAACCATGGTTTAAATACAGTGGAAGTGAGTGGAGTGGGGCGTGGTTTGGTTGTCATTTCCCCCCCTCCTTTTTAATATGCAGTTCTTGCCATATTAATAATCATTAATACTGAAACAAAATTTCCTCCTCTGCAGCTGTTTGCAGGCAGAGCCATGTAGGCAATGCCTGTATCTTAGTCAGGAGTTCCTCTCTTAGAATTCTGCTTCCTCATCTCTCTGAATGTTTTGATCAGGGATTTTATTGTTTGAGAAAAAATAATCTGTCAGTCTTCCAAATCAGCTGCTCCATTTTATGTTCATCATCCATTCTGATTTAACAATATGTGTGATCTTAATATGTACAAATGTGAGACCGTTCACATTTTAAAGATTAGGTGTAGACCTATGCAAACAAACAAACAAACAAACAGCCAAAACCACAATATATGTACCTAATTTTCATTCCATCAATAGCTAGGATAGAATATTGCCTAGCTAAGAACACAGAACAGATGCAGGGCCAACATTATTGATCTGATTTATTTGATTACAGGACTGTGACCCAAAATTTGCTCATTCTTCTGATAATCTGATAGGATTGTTTTGTTGTCTAATTGTTTCACTGAAATATATGGTTTCACAAAGTAAAATGGAATGAGAACATTAATGATGGATCCCTAAGGTTTTTTTTTTATTTATAGAATCAGAAAGATCTGATATGAAACCATGAATCAAAAGATCTTAATGCCAGTGTGAATTTTAAAATTATTTATGATTTTGGTGTCTATATTATAAGAAAGGTGAATACTAGGAACCTTGATAACCACACCTTTCCCAGGTAGCAAGATTCAAAAAAACCTACATTACAATACTCCCCTGCAAGAATGGAAGTTTTGATCCATTTTTCCATGATAATGACTGAAATTCTGCTCTTTAAGATCTATTCAGATCTTAATACTGGACTGGAATATTTGGTAAAAAAATATATCCTCAAGCAGCTACAAAATGTATTGTTTTTAATGCTTTATCAGAAGTAATGTATGATTTTGGTTTCTTTCAAATTAATACCATCAACCATGTAAATACAAGTTTTTGCAAAACACAAAGAAACACTGAGCGCTTATGGCTTATAATTAAAAATATTCAGGAAATTCAAACACCAGTACCAGGCATAACAGAACTGCCCTGATCAGATGTAGATGACATCTGCCAGTTTAACACCAGTTACTTATGACCATAATCTATAGAGAAAACTTCAGTGAATTGCACCCCTCAGATTCAGTATTGTAAATGTTTTGATTCCAATTGTTATGTCTTGTGATGGCCTTTGACTAAGGGCACCTTTGTATCAGGAACCTAAGGCAGAGCTGACAATGCCTGCTCTGGTGGTCAGCTTTGCCACCATTTAAATTCCTGCATTCAGGAAATAGTCTTGAGACCCTGAATGCTCCTGGATCCCAAAGGGTGAAAGCTTTACACAATCTCTCCAGCCCACACCACTCTGCATTTCCTCACCTTTACAATGGTAACAATGTCTAACATGGTGCACTTTGGGGGCAGAGCTCCCACAGAATGCCTGGCTCTTTTTTCATTTGCCAGCTGACCAACTTCAATATGGACATTGGTGAGACACAGTGCCTAAGGAACTCCCACAGTGCAAGGTTTATCCAAGTCATTTTTTAGGGGTTTCCATGAGGGTAATACTGTAATACTACATTATTACCCCCATGGTGTCTGGTGAAAGGACATTGCAAATATTCTCCAGTGGAATTCATCCTGTGTTTTTAAACCCAGCAGCCTGTGGTTGCCACAGTTACTAAACATACTGTAAACATTGTTTGTTATTTGCAATATGTTGCCCTTTAAGAGAAACAGAGCAATATATGTTGCATAGCTACACAGAAGACCCACAGAATGTTTGCAGATGGAATTGATAATTTGTGTTGGCAACTTGCCCTGCCAACCTGTCTTTCCAGATGAGGGGATGGTGTTTCCTGCTGTGGAAGCAGTGCTCAAACACTTAAGAGAAAGAGGCAAGCAGGCCCACAGTGTCAAGTGGGATTATCATATCAACTAAGTAGGGAGTGTTCAAAAAAAAAATTATCATGGCAGGACTAAAGCAAACTCATCAAATTGGTATAAAGCACTCAAATGTTCCCTGGTTTTTCTCACTGAAGGACTGTGCATTTCCCTGTATTAGAGATGTCTCTGCATTAGTTATTACTGACTCAAGTGTCTTGGTATCTGATTAAACAGATGAACAATTCTATTCTCCACTCTTACAAACACCAACTGAAGGCAGCTCTAGCAGTGTGGTAAATGCGGAAGGCACATTCACAGCTGGAGACTGCACACAGGTTGCAGCAGCATTTTAAACTTGCAGCAATCATTGTATGAAAGTTTCATTTCATAGTAGCTAGAAACAGCTTTGCCAGGGTTCTTTCTCATTCTTTCAAAGTCCTGATTCACATCTCTCTACCAGACAGAGCCCACATGATTCTTGACTAGTTCCACCACATCACATTTTCCCTTGTTAATGATCATGCAAGCAGATATGGTCAGCCTTTGAAATATTTTTGCCTGATGATCCAAGCCACAATTGGACTGTCTCAGTTAAGCTGTTGGAAACCATGGGAGTTCACAGGCAGATAGAAGGAAGACAAAATTTCAGTTCATTTGCAAGCCACAGTTAGAAATCAGTGTCTCAGTAGATAAAAAAAACTAAATACCTCAAATCCAATTTTAGTCAAATTTCCTGTGCAGTACTGTTCATTCCTATTAATCTCTTTACTGATGCAATGGTTACAGCATGAGCTTACTCCTTACCAGGAATAGGATGATCCTCACAGAAGAGATATTATGAATAGCCCAGCTATGATAAATGATTCAGAGCCTGATCCTGAACAGAAATCAAAAAAAACACTTAAAAAAGCAAAAAGGATAGAGAGTTTCAAGTGGTTTAATTAAATTTGCTTTTTGACAAAGTCATCATCAGAATAGAATCATCCTTGACAGTCCATTCAATACCTAAAGGGGGCTTATATGAAAGATGGGCACAGACTTATTTTCATAAGTAATGTGATTACGAAGGGCAGTGATTTTAAAATAAAAGAGGGAAGACTCAGACTAGATACAAAGAAGAAGATTTTTACAATGATGGCAACGAAGCTCTGGCACAGTTGGTCCAGAGAGGTGAGAGATGCCCCCATCCTCAACACAACCAAGGCCAGGTTGGGCAGGGTTCTGAAGCAACCTGATCAAGTGGAGAATGTCCCTGCTCTATAGAGGGGGGTTACAGCAAAAGGCCCCTTCCAACCTAAACCATTCTATAATTCAATATAATTTCTGGAAGTATATTTTATTTGAAATGCAATTCATAACTACTCAGATATACTGTTCACTTTTGGCCTTTTGGAAGCCTGTGGAAAAAGCACCTGGGGCAAAGCTGATGTATTTCAGACTCCCAGCAAAGACAGCCTGCTCCAAGGCCCTAAGCCAATAAAATACAGAGAAGCCAGGGTTATACTGCCAAGGTTGTCCAGGGCAATATTTCTTGTCAAAGGCCTTGGTGCATCAGGGCCAGTGCTCATTATGTGGCATCAGACCAACCCACTAAGACTAAAAATTAGAGGAGCATTTCTCTTCTAGGGAAGCATGCTGCTGAAACTATCTTTGATGGGGAAAATCAGACAAAAACCTCTGTGTTTTTCTTCCCAAAAGTCTTTTTAGGTACAGCTTTCTAAATGCCTGAATGGTAACTACACAGAGTTGTTACCTGTCCTAAAATGCGAAGGCCCCTTCTCAGGGAATTATTTTCAAAGGTACACACTGTGTTCCATTTCCACTCATGTATTTCTCTATCATGTTTCTAACTTGATGCCAGAATGAGTTCTCTGGGCCCAGGAGAGTCCCTTGTAACCTAAGTAGGCGCAACAGGGTCCAGGACTTCTAACAGAGCTCACTTGATACTACTGCTGCACAGGGACACCAAAATGAGCACAACATGGTTTAAACATCATTACTGTCACTCTAATGCTGCTGGGGGCATTTCTCGTTTTAGAGAGGGCATTTTGGCTCGATGACCAATGAAATACAGAAATACAGAGAATATCCAGAAAAAGTTTGATACATTTCAATAGAAAAACACAAAACCCCTTTTTGCTAGATAGTAGTAAACGTGTCTATTTTTACCCAATATTTATATCATGATTTTACCTAGTGTTGGACCAGCCCTACTCATAAATACTTGTCTTTTGAAGAGGGAAAAGTAAAGAGCACAGATATGTCTTTATATCTGCAATTTTTGACTACACAATCTACATAAACCAAGCACAGACCAGACAAACTCAGTCCTGGCAGAACTAGAGTTTCAAAGCTGAAATTCAGTCATCAGATCATAATTGCTGTCCCCTGGCATTTGAAACTATACTATTGTTTTGAATATTCCAATTTGTGGAATTGTTTCAATGAAATACAAGTGTAACATTTCAAAGAGCTGAGGCTAAAGAACCACCATATTACTCCGGAATAAAGATATTAACTCTGGTGTCTAGGCCAAATTGCAGTATGTATGCTAACTCCTCCCCCTGTAAAAATATCCCAGAATTTTCAGGTGGAAAATATTACTTTCTGAGTTATACTGCTAAGGATAGATCCTCCCTGATGATATCAGTTTTCTGATATGTAAATGACAGGCAGATGTTGAATAAAGCCCACTGTAGTTCAGATTATCTACCATAAACTTTAGAAGTCAAAAAGAACTTATTGATTAAGTATGAGGAATTAAACAGCAGCCAAAGAAACCTCTGAAGCATAACAACATATTTCTTTTGGGTTTTTTTCTGTATCCAAGTGAAAAAGTGAAACAGTCATGAATAAACAAATAAACTAGTAATGCAAACAGTCTCCTGAAGCTAAACTGCTTTCTGATGTTCGTATTACCTGAGATTTCCAATCATAAACTATATGGGTTTTATTTGGCAGTAATCCAACTACAAGGCAAGGGAATAGGGAGGAAATAGTGTTTTAAATTTTCAAACAATAAGATGAAGTATTCAAGTTAAAAACATATTCTTGCATTGGATTTGAAGTGTAAATAACCAGAATGGGTAGCAACTACCAACACAATTTTGTGAAAAGTTCTAATGAAGAGTTTGGTCAAGTGCAATGCTTTCAAGTTAACCACACACATTTTTGAAATTATCAGCTCTTCATAATTTTGTTATTATTTGACTAGTCAGCCTAAAATATGTCAAAATCTGTCTTCGTTTCTGACAGTACTGAGCTAATTTAACTCTAGACAGACTTTCACTAATTTAACTCAGTGCCTGACAAGGTTCCATGCATGGAACCTGAAAGGAAGGAGGTTGAAGTGGGAATAGAGTCAATTTCGGTCACTGGCTCCTGAGGACAGGGAATAATAGAAGCTGAAAGATCAATTAAATTATTTCTTGAATGACTTTAAAAATATTTCACCTCTAGAGAAGAGCAGCTTCAAAAATTGGTGTGGGATATGGAGCTTTTTGTTGCTTGATTATTGGTTAAAATCACAAGCAGGTCAATAGTGAATTGCAGTCACCTGCACACAGCTCTGCAAAAATGTGAAATGAGCAGGAGGTCTGGGCAGCTCCTACAGGACACATCCATTTCAAAATGCATGTGAGATGTAATGAATGTACTGTCATCCTTCTGGTAGCAGGACCGAGGAATTGTGGAAACAACAGAAACTGCTCCATCAGAGCACATTAAGCCACAATAAGGGAATAATGCCATTTAGATTTAAAAGTTTTATTCTCTAATTCTGCCAGTATGGCACTTTCTCAAAACCTGTTTAGGGTGCAAATCTCCAAAGAAATTATAAAAGCATCAAAATGTCTAAAAGATCCAATTAATGATGCTTTCTGTTTTGTATGTTTGATGATTTCTTGCTCACCTAACACATTTTCAGTTATTTGTCTCATAAACCAGGATGCTTTCAAGGCAAGAACTCCTGCACTGAGAATCTCTTTATCTGCCAGAAGTTTCATGTTTCAATTACAATGAAGAAACAAGGCGTTTTTTTTTTTTCATGTAATAGTCTAATGTCAGTCATTTGAAATAGGGTTATGTCCCTTGGCATTTATTAATTACACTGAAAATTCCCTTGACTATTTGAACACACTACAATCACTGTTTCTTATGACATTCAGATAATTGAGGCTGTACTGCATTTTATATTGGAAAAATTGGATTTTTTTTTTTAACTACCTAAAAACTGTTTCTCTCTTGCAAAATAGTTTCCTTAGGCCATATTACACTGTTCAGGACAGAATTAATCTAAGATTTTGATAAATAGACTATCAGACAAAGAACAATGGTATTAGAGAAAGCTAGAGAAAACCCTTAGGAAAAATGGATGCCAGTGCAGCACTGCAAAAAGTTATTTGGGGTAGCTGAGGAACCTCCAAACTTAGAAGCCTTCCAGACTCAGGTAGGCAAAGCAGTCACTGACCTCATCTAGTGCTGGAGATTGTCTTGCCTTAAGGGAAGGGCTGGACCACAGGAGCACCCAAAAGGTCTCTCATGGATGATATTTCTGTCATCTTTCCTTCACTGAGCTATTGCAGTGCTTGTTTGGATGGAATTAGAGCACAGAGGCTGCAATTCAAGGAATCACCTAAGAGCAGGCATGGGGACATGACCATTAACAGAATGAATTAAAACCCTTGTTTAGGTAATCTCAAGAGACAGGGCCCCTGTACACACAGAGTAATGGTTTTGCTATCACCTGTGGGTAAGAAAAACTCTAAAAAAGCAAGAGCCAAAAACCAGAAGCATGGAAGTGGGAGACCAAATATTAAAATAGAAAATTACAACTTAAACTAGAGTGAAAAAAGGTGTAAATGGTCTAATGATCTAGAAAAAAAGCACTAAGTAAGGAGCTGAAGAATGAAGACACACAGACAATGGATATGAGATGGGATATCAGCTCTGTACCGCAAGTAAATTGCAAATATAAAGGGGAGAGTGAGACAGAAATGCATGAGGGGATATAGAAGTAAATTCCATCAACACTTATCCTCACTAGAGACAAAAATAAGCTCTAGAAAAGTTGATAAAGGATGTTTTAACTGCAATTGTAGGCAGCATCAGCAGGTTCAGGAGAATTTTTTCCACTGCTATGGCTACATTGGTAGCAGTGTCCTGCCTAAGTTTAAGATTAATTCAGATGTTTGCACAAGTCTGCTGTATAAACAAACAGAAACAACACAAACACCCCAAAATAGCAGACAAAAAACCAAAACCAAACAAAGCCTCAGGGAGCTGTAAACAGTAAGTGAACTGAAGCTGTCATTTACTTCTTGACTGCACATTAAATAAAGCACAAAAGAAAAGACAAAAAGGGGAATGCTGCTTCATTTATGATTAAAATAACCCATCTTCCCTTTCCATCAGAAAGGCTCAAAGGGGAGGAGAGTTCTGGTGTGCCACTTTCTACCCATGGGTGGCTGCCTCCCGTTTGGGAGAGAGAGTCAGGTGTAAACAGCTGAGCTCTGTGCTCACTCTGTCACTCTCAGCTGTAGAGGTAATACCCACTTTGTGCCCACCAGGAGCTCAGCTGCTGGACTGGTGGGAAGGTTGCTGCTTGCTTGTCCTGAGTGAGGCCTCGTGCTGGCCATACTCCAGCACCTCATCTCAGCCTCCTTACTCCTGCCCTTTTATTGCAGGGAAAGAGACTGAGCTCTGATTTCCATGAACCAAGCCCAGATTTACAGCCACACATTTGTAGCTAGGAAGCAAAGCCTTGGTTCTCTTTCAAGGCTTCTGTGCAGTTCATACTGGAAGCTGTACAGGGCATTGTTTCCAAGTTCTCCTCTTCACGTGCCAGTCACAAAGCAACCCTGTTCAATCTTTTGAGCATGATATGCAGAGAACAAAATACAAAGAACAGAGAATTCTATCAGGATAAAGAGTCACAAAATGACTGCTGTACTCAGTGTTGCAAAGTAGACTTCAGCCAGGTGGCTTCAAATATTTATGTTTTAGTCAGTAGAAAACTGTTCACTGTAGATGGTTAAGTATTACCAAGTTAGGTGTGGCTTGGAGAACACAGCTATGATGTTCTTGTGCTGGACTCTTTTCTCCATAATTGTCCCAAGTTCCTTGGATGCATGCCCACTGGTTTTTGTTGCTCTGTTCTATAGCCATAGTACTGCAGATTAAAAAAAAAGAAAATACAGAAAAGCTGCTAAAATAATTACTGGTCCACTGAAACTACCCAAGGATCATTTTTGGATGGAAAAATATAGACATTCCAAGTCCCAAGCCTGCTCTGACCCTTGCTTGATTGAAAACAACATCTGTTTTCCAGGTTTCCAGCTGTGCTTGGCCAACCAGGAGTAGCCAATTGCAGACATGTGTGACATTTCCTCAGCACATTATGCTGACATCACTGACATGCACCTTACTAGAACAATGAACAGCAAAACTTCTCAACACCTTTAAAGTCTCAAATAGCTCCATCCCAGGAAATTCAGATTGGTTTTTTCTTCCTTTCTTTTTGTCCCAGTCTCTTTGGGGATGTTCTGAGCGCCTAAAAATAATCCATCAGTACTCCCTCTTTGAGAGCTGTAGATACAGAGATTGATATTCAAAAAAGCTGGCATAAGTTAACTTGTACACACCAAAAGAACAAAGGAAATGCCACATGAATGGGCTTAATGAGAACAATGCAAAATCAAACCGCTGCAACCAGATATTGTTTTATTTTTCCTTTTGTAAACTGAGAAAGTATAACAGGAAGACAGGAGTCCACAAGAGAGAATGTTCATTGTGTAGCTGCAGAGAAACTACATAAAAAAAAAAAAAAAAAAAAAGGGGGGGGGGGGGGGAGGGAGAGAGGTTAGTATTTCAAACCTGCACTTCTGTCAAAATTGAAATTAGATCAGGAAAATAAAGATTGAAATATCAATACAATACAGTTCTGAGGCCATTAATAATAAGTAATTTCAAGATCAATACACTACTTTGTTTAACAGACTGCTGAAACAGAGGTGTCTGAATAGAACAAATGTGTAAACACCAACCTTTTCAGGAGAAGCCATTTGATAGCCCCACCTGGGACGAGAGATACTATCAGGCAAGTCACAGAATGTGTGGTGACAGTAATTCAATTCAGTAGTGAAAGATAAATAAATGTATGAATGCTTTAACATTAATGTCAGCTGAGACCAGATTCACCTTCCTCTGTGTCTCCACGGCTGCAGCCTCTGAGAAGGCAGCAGGAGGCAGCAGCCCAGATCCTGGGATACCCAACACTGGTAGCCTGGATACTCCTGCTGGATACTCAGATTCATCTCCAAGAAAACAGTTCTGATTTACCTTACCCTGGAGTCAGTAGTGTCACTCCAGTCCATGCTGCCTTAAATTCACTGGGAGACACAAAGCCCAATTTAGTTCTGCACCAGGAATTGCTCTGCTCTTTATCCTGGAATACCAGTTTCTGCCACATTACTTAGCCTCCAATTTTGCTGGTAAATCTGGTGGCCATACTGCCTGGTTTATTCTGTCTACCTGAACAATCTGGCTCCCCTGATTAATCAACATTATCAGGATAATAATCAACTTTATCCTGAACAACCAATTCTACATTGTATGCAAACTGAAAAGCAAGACAGCTCATTGCAGAATGAATGAAAGTTCATTCACAGCAACGTTCACACATGGCCAGACCAAGAAAGGATGTGCTTTGTGCCTAAACTGCACACCTATGGCAAAGCCATAGGCAGAATTTGAAGACTTTATCTTTTAATGACAGTACAACTCAGGTGGGAAATTGCCCATATAGGCAGCTAATTTCTGTCTATTTAGACATTATGAATTCCACTTTGTTTAGTTGTGGTGACTGGCTGATGTGGATACTTCTTTCAACCTTTCATTGTTTCTCAAGCACAAGATAATGTGTAAAACAGAACTGGATACAAATAATTCCTGTCACTATGCTCTATTTAGATCTAGTTGAAGACAAGCCTGCAGTTAAAAATCAGACAAAGGAAATCTGAGTAGAGTTTCTTCTAAAAGTTTGGGCCTGGAATGAAATCAGCATTCTAAGGATTTTTCACACACAGATATCACTACTCACTAGATTCCATTTTAATTATTGTAGTAATAACGCAAAACAGATATATATATATATATTTTTTTTTTTTTTTTGTAATTCTCAAAAGTAAACACATTCAGGTATGTAGTATTTTCAAGTTTTAGATATCTATAGAGTTCAAACTACAGGAAATATGTGAGGCTTCAAAAACATCACAAAACAAACAAAAAACAACCCTACAAAACAAACCCAAAACACACCAAAACAAACAAACAAAAAACAAAAACAACCCAAAAACAAAACCCCCCAAACAAACAAAGAAAAACCATTCCTATACAAATCTGTCTTTCTTTGTATTACATACATCATCTTTGATTACTGAACTTAAAACAAAGTTTTAAATTGACCTTAAATTGACCAGATCAATAATTCTGCTTGCTTACTTTCCCATTTGCATCAGAAATGAAAATAAACTAGCCATTTATACATTTGTTTGGACTTTTGAATGAGTTTCAGTTTCTGGTTCCAATGCAGTGTTTGATTTATATGCACCACATGGGAATGCTTGTTTAAAAATTCATTTCAATTGGAAATTTTATATTCTGGAAGTTATACGGGAAAATCTGTCTTGGCCTTCAATTAAACACAACTGCAAGTCTAGCATGATACTGGCCATGTAAATTCCACTTTCTGAATGCTGTCTTATTGTTTATAAAGCATGATGCAGTTAATGAGTAGGAGAGCCA
The DNA here is from genome assembly GCA_013400275.1 of Rhadina sibilatrix. NCBI lineage: Eukaryota > Metazoa > Chordata > Aves > Passeriformes > Phylloscopidae > Rhadina > Rhadina sibilatrix. The sequence goes on along the minus strand of VWYO01017753.1, from coordinate 19,174 downwards.
GCCCAATTTGTCTTTATTTCTGAGCACATCAGCAGCAAACCCAATGGACATCACCCAGTGCATTGGGGGGGAAGAATCATCTGCACTGGTGTGCTCATCAGCATCCAGAGAACCCTGCACTATTCACAGGTGGAGCTGCTGGAAAATCTTCCCTTTTTGCAACAGTAAGCAAACCAGCCTGGGGGATAAATGCACAGGATATGAGTAAGGATATTTGTGACCTAATCAGGGACTCCTTTAAGGCAAATCATTATTGTCCTTTAATTATTTATTTGCATATGTGAGAAACAATGTTGTGCAGTGTCCAAATATGTTATGGAGGTATGCTCTAGTAAGAGATTTATATTTGATTCTCAAAGAGAAGTTTGTTTAATAACAATTTCTCTTTCTGATAGTAGAGTAATGCATAGGGACTTCAGCCTTGAAATGGTGCCACAAAGATAGACTTCAAAATAAAAATTAGAAGAAAGGTAATACTCTGTGCTAAGGAGCAGTAAGTGAGCACTGCTGACAGAAAAAGAAAAAAAAAAAAAATCCAGACAAGTAACAATCCCATGGAATGAAAGTAATTGCAACAGGCAGTGATCTTAACATGTTAGCCCTCCAAGCACTGCCAAGTTATTTATGAGCATCAATTTATTTACAGGCAGCTCTGGGAGAGGCAGCCTAGGATAAAGCTGTTATGTTTTGAGAATGGTACATGGGTGACAAAGCCTAGCAGAATGCAGGCAGAGGAAGGTTACATTATCAGAATCTGAAATATGACCAAACCTTACTTGTGTTTACTATAAAATAGTGAGGTTATGGATTTGGGCAGGATATTCAACTGCACCAATATTTAAAGTTGAGCAAATACTGTGGGATCTTTTTCACGGCCGTTCCCTGAAGGTTGTCCCAGTAATACATTCTCTGGAGATCCATTATTTCTATAGCAATTAAAAAAAAAAATTAAAGAGAGAGAGAGAGAAAACAAAGCAAAGAACTGAAGCAAGTGTCCCAAACATAGGTGCAAACAGAATCCACATGTCAAAGCAGTGATCTGGGCTCTCTGTAGATACACTGATGTCACAGAGGCACACCTGTACTTATAGAAGAATAGTCACTACACAGCTCACACACAGCAAAATGAATCTCCAGGGTTAAAGCACAAGTGGAAGTTATTGTTTGCTGCCCCTGACTGTAAGAGGCCTTTATAGCCTGGTGAACAAGCAGAGAAAAGACCTCCCAAAACACATTGATCAGATGGAGTCATCATTTGAGTCAGAACCAGAAGCAGCACCACGCAGCTCTGCTAACAGTAATTATTCTCCAAACTGTTCAAATGATGAATATAAAGTATTCAGATAAAACTGTGCTCAGTCACTGGAAGGAATTTAAGAGATTATTGAAATACTTGCAATCTGAACACAGTCCAGGTTAAAGGAACAAGAATAAAAATCACTGAGCTATCTGCTGAGTAATAACATGGTTGAAGGCTTGCATCTATTTTGTGAGCTGGGAAACAAACACCATTTGCCAGTAAAATCTTGGCAGAATTTGTTGGATTAACAACTTTCCCTCAAAATGGTTTATATTTTCTGCCTCACATCATTAATTTTGCTGTTGTTCTGACATGACACCTTTGCACATTGGATCATGGAACAGGTATTTTTGCAGACTGCACATCAATTTCCACTCTTAATGCATTATCTGAACAAATTACTTGCATCTAAGGGCTGAAAGTGCTCAAAACAGGTGTCAAAGTTGCAGTGGAAATGCTATAACACGTGAACAAATCAAGGGGCTGTGTGATCTAATTGCACTAATCCATATACTGAAAATTTAGTAAAACAATTTAACAAGTGACTATAATTTTTAGACAGGTAAACAGGAGTGCTGTCTAAAAATAAATCCACAGAGTAGAATTTATTAGAAAAATGCTTACCAGAGACAGGTCTTTGCATAAAGTCCTTTTAAAAATTACAGCCTAAGCACAGAATTTTCATCACTTGTATATATTGTAGTTCATTTGGGCAAGTGTAAAGTCAATGAAATTAAAACTGAGAACAGAAATGATCCCACAATAGCCCATTAACACTGATACTTTACTGGAAAATTTAAACTAGGAAACATTTCCCCAAAAAAGCAAGTTGGCACTGCACAGTTAAGACTTTGAAAACTGCCCAAGAGATGAACCCTTCAGTTCCAAATTTCCCAAATTCAAATATGCTTAAAGGGAATTCCATCTTCCACTAATCTATTCAGTACAAATTGTGCAGCAATTTGCAGAGTCTACAGCCATCTGGAGACAAGTGGGTTCTCTTGAGCCACCAATTCTCTCCAATTATTGAGCCATCACTCTTAAGAATGACATCTTCAGTCCATAATCACTTCTTTCCTGATACATGGCTGTGCAAATCCCAGTATTCTGATACATCCAAGTCAAAGAGGGAAAAAGGAAGAGCATGTCTAGAAACGCACACCTTTCAGTACTCTACAAAGTAAGGCAAATCTTGTTCACCATGACCATGTAAATACAGAGGGTTTGCTCTCAGAAGTACTTGTCAATTCATAAATCTTCAATACCTTTTTGTCATATGAAACAATTGTTCAAGAAGTAATGATTTATTTGTGTATCATAAGCAAGGAATAACAACTTCCTGTGGCAAGGCAAAGCCATAGCTGATATTCACATACTTATTTAGCCAGAACTAATTCCCTAAAGAAAAAATTTTCAAAGTAGATGGCTATTTCCTGAAATCAGTCCATCCAGGGAAAGGAAAAGAAGTTAAGAAAAAAACCAAACAAAATCTTCTTAGCCTTTGAGTATAAATTCTTCTCAAATAAAAAAATATCAGTTAGAGTCACTGCTACTCCATAATTATTTACAGAGGACATGCACCAAACAGAGCTGAACTCAAACTCAGTAGGTCAGGGAAGAGAATAAGGTAGGTTTGATGCAACCTTGCAAACACCCTGTGCTGGACTAAAGCTCCATGAAATGCTTTGGTTAAAAGGGAGCTCCTTGACTTTTTCCACAAAGAGCTCATCATGGAACAAACACTAAATTTCTTTTCCTCAACAAGACACATTTTTCTGATATGTTCCATATCAGGATTTACATATAAGCAACCATTTCTACTGTCAGTGACTGAAATAAAGCCCCAGCCTCAGCCATTACTGCTGGTGGTGCTTTGGCCATTCATGGGATTATTCTAACATGCCTTGCTATTACAGTTGCATAGACTGGACAAAATTTCAGAGTTCTGCTGGCTGGGATGATAAAAACAAAAATATTTTACAAGCAGTAGAATGAAATCATAAACCAAAAATCACTCTCCATGGCAGTACCAGTCCTTTGGAGCTCAGAACATGGTCCAAGAGCATTTCCATTTATAGAAAAAATACAGTAGGACTGTAAGACATACTGAACAGTCATACAGACATTGAACATTATTTGGTGGGAGTGAGTTATGTAGGAGGCTAATTGTAAGAGTTGCTGAGATGGAAATGAAAATTTGTCCCTTCTTTCAAAGGAAAGGAAAAATAAATCTTTTTGGACCATACAAATTAAAGGAAGATGTTTGCATAACAATATTGCTTCATTCTTACTGCCAAGAGAGAAGCTGGAACCATTTTAATTCTGTGATTTTGTTCAAGTGCCAAATTATTTGGATATAGCTAGCCTAGAAATGAATAAATAAGCTGTAGGATCAACTTTCCAAATGATTCCATAACCTCTAATAGGAAAAAAAAAAAAAAAGGAAGCAAAACAAGTTTCTATTTTCTTGAATAAGATTTCTTAAATATTTTATTTCAAAGAAAAATCCCTGTTATCCAATTTTAACTACCTAAACTAGTGACCTGATGTGCTATATCAGTAAAAGCCTTTTTCCATGTGAAACCCAGTTTCCCTTGAAAGGAATACTGTCTGCAAAACTGGACAGGCACAGAACACTTAAACTCTGTTCAGGAGCCAGGAGTCCTAACACTTGTGAATCCTTACAAGCCAAACAGTTAACTTAGTAACAATTTTCTATCATCTTCAGTACTGGATTGAAGCTTGGAACATTGGTTTGACTACCAGGTAACTATAAAAGAATACAAAAAATAAAAATACTGATGTTTTGATCAAACTCCTGAATAAACACTGCAGAAAATATTTGCATTCACTATGTGAATTTAACTGCTCCTATGGCTAAGACAGATAGTGTTTAAGACTGACCTACTGTGACTGACTCACTTTTTACATTGAACACTTTTATCAGTTCAGGTTTTCCTCAGGTGCATATACACATCTAAATAACAACTGCCCCTTTTACAAAGGCTGTCATCTGATTTAACATCATTGTTACTGGCAACGTTCCCATTCCAGAGGATCCATTTAATCCCCTAGTGCACACTATACATTAATGTACTTTTTTTTTTTTTCTCCCTACCCCTTTGTACCTTTATGGAATTCCCACAGGAGACATTCCAGCCCTATTGTGCTCCTGCACTCCAGCTGCAAAAAGGCTGGGACTGGGGCCAGCCTACGTGAATACTTGAAGGGTCACAGGGTTAGAAGGAATTGGCTGCTTCTGCTCCTTCACTCTCCTCTGAGAAACTGCTGCACACCTCATCACTGAGAAATACACCTCCCACGACTGCTCTTGCCTAATGCAACCAAAACACACCAGGACAGGGCGTGAGGTTTGGGAGGCTGAGGTCACATTCCAATCAAACAGATGTTGAAAAGAAAAGAAAGCACCTTCAGCAAGACCTTGGAAGAGTAAAAACATTTCTATTCCTATTGCTCATATAGATGTGCTCTATTAGGCAGAGAAGAAAGGCAGGGCAGAAAAGCTCTCTGTGCTCAGACATTAAGTATTTTCTGTGTGTTAATGTTTTCCTGTTTGTTAACTTTTAATTGTCTGGAAATAATGGCCCCAGAAACTGTTCTTTGACTTGATCATACCTGATGCACAAGAACAATGAAAGTAATGGATGTTTAATCAAATTCTCCTGTGTCTTCCTCCATTCCAATCCTCTGCCTTCACTATGGATTTCATTAGAGGTAACCCACTAGCATTTAAACTGATGGTTTCTCCCTTAGGAAGTAGAACAGGATCTCCATGTTTATTCCTGCCATTTCATTAAAAAAAAGTACTAATTAAACTCAACAGTAATCTGAGTAGGTTTATATCCAGCAATCAAGTGCATGTGGGTCTATTTATTTTTCTCTTCAGTGAAGGATAAATTAATCTGTACTAGATTAAGCAATATGGCACCTTTCATCTTGAAACTCTTGGAGGAATATTTATATAAATTCCCTTGTATATATTGTAATCAAACAGCCATATCCAAAAGACATTTTCCCCTATGTATTGGATCATGTATGATCCTCTCCAATGAGCTTACTGGTTTTCAATTGTAGAAAGTTTTCTATATAAATGTATTGGAAACTTTCTTCCAGCTTGCTTAGATCTTTCACCATTACTTAACCTTCAACATATAATCTATTTTTTCTCAGACTTACCTCCAGGAAGGACAAGATGACATACACAGAAGTTTATTAGTACTATTTATTGTTTTTTCCTCCAGTTTGATTTTCATTTTGGCACCAATTTGGCTCATTGAAGACTGAAGTTGCCATATTTGGGTGTATTTGTCTTAATACAGTGTGACATACATCCTGCAGGTATTTGCAGCCACAGACAGAAAGAGAGAGTTCTTTGCTGAGAAATCAGGGTTATCTGCTAAACTAAATGTTCATGAGTGGTCAAAACTGAGTAGAAATTCTCCTGCTCACATTTTCAAGAAAGAAAGGGCTTGTATAAAATAATGTAACTGCATTTTTAAGTGCAAGGCAGGGTTTAAGCAGTACAACAAAAAACAGACCCTTCCCTTCAGATTGTGCTTAATTACAAGACTGGCACAGGAAAAGGTGTATAAAGAAACAATACTACAGCAGTAATGAGACTGAATGCATTAGTTTGTTAACAATGTGATTCGTGTGCATGGCAACAGGCCCAAAGTGCTGCTGTGGCTCTGTGGGCAAATGCATTCTCAAGGCTGGTCACTCCTCAGCATAACTGCAGATTAATTCTGCTACTGCTGAGCTCTCTGGCTCCAGTCACCGTCTGGGCTTGCTATCACAACCAGTGCAGAAACATCTGCCTTGCCTTCAGCCTCTCATAGGGCTTTCCTCAGTTTCCAGCTAGGAGTTACCAATGCCCAGCGTGCCAGCAGCAATTTTTGTGGATTTTAGCACAAATCACCCTTTTGGCTTTAACTGGAGCTGAAGCCGATTGACTCCACGGCTGATTTTTCAATGTGATAGAGAGAGGAGTGCTTGTCACATGAACTGCTCCAGGTCAGACACTGGCACAGTGGCCTGCAGCTGAGAGACAGTGACAAACTCCATTGTAAAGTGGCACTTTCAGACTGTCACAGCAGTTTTCACCTACACTCTTGGTGACAGGATAATGTCCCTGGTTGGACCATTAGACTGCTTCTAGCATGGTCATGTCAAATTTTAATGCCTAAATGACAGATCAAGAAAGGAATTTGAGATAGTGTCTACTGGTTTGAAGGTATTGTTTTGAAAATGTATTACAGAAATAGCATGCAAATCCATTTCCAAGTACATCATCTGAAAATAAAGTCCATTTAAATAAGTTATGAAAAACAAGGCCTTCTTTCTACACTTCCATGGTCACAGTGTGTTAGCTTGTTGACAGCAGATGATTTATCTTACTCAAATCAGGTCTCTATACAGGACTTTCAGAATGGCATAATTACATTTTCCCTCCTAGGTTTTAAAGGTATCTTCTGAAGATATCTATTTTTAGCTGTAGAAAGCTTAGTTTAAATATTCCCTATAATTTTGAAATAGTTCAGTGGAAAATAACAGCATGGAAAATACATAATTTTGAGCAGTTTAAATTTTTGCCACTTAAAAAGAGGATTATGCAAGTTCCTATATTAAAAATATAATTGGAAAAGCAGACACATCCTATCCTTCTCCCTGTATTTCAGGCAAGCTGGAAACTGCTCAAGAGTGATCAGAGACTGGCCTATTTCTCAAGGACCTCAAGAGATCATAAGAGTTTAAATCATAATCTTAAGAAAATGCCTGAAGCGATTTTTAAAATTATATTCTACTATGGGGGAGCTTGGGGCTGAGAAGAAAGAGAAAAGAAAGCTTTCTGCTCTCCAAGCTGGCAGAGAGACTATAAACAATGGTTTGAGGAAAGCTTGAGACACCCTACACTGACATGGACTGAGGCAAGTCTGAACATCTGCCAGAATAAACAGACTTTATCTGGAATAGAATATTTAAAACAATGTTTTTGGTGAGCAAAAGTAAAGCAGTCCAAGCGGTCATTAGTCCCGACCAGTGCTGGTCGTTGTGAATAGGCTGGAAATGAGGTGTTGAGCTTTCCAAATTCCACAGAACTGTAGGAACACTGGAGAAAGACAAGCCAAGCCTAGAGAGAGAAGCTCACAGTGCTGTTCATACTACAATGAAAATGTTCTTTCTCTCAGGGGCAGAGGCAGGGCAGGATGGGAGCATTGACTCCACAGGTTAGGGATTGGCTCTACATTTAAACATTTAAGGATCTGCCCCTTTAATTCAGCCCCTCCACTCAATAAGTATAACACCCAAACTTTCTCCACAACTCTGCAGCAAAAAGGATTTTCTATCTGTCATGCAGTTTCATGCCAAAAAGAATCCATTAATATTTTTTGCAGAGCCTACACCACTGCAGTGTTTGGGAACAAAGCAGTTTATGAAACTGGGCTCTTAATTCCTCTGTGTTAATGCTCTCTCTAAATAAAACAAAACAAAACAAAACAACAAAAAAAAAAACAAACACAAAATCCAAACAAACAAACTTGAAACCATTTATCTTCACAATAGTTTTGTGACGTTTAATACTTTGAAGACCCTTCTAAGTCCTCATATAAACCTCTAACATGAGGTTCTAAAATGTTGTTCTTTTGAGACATTTTACCTTAATTTCTTTCTGGATTTTTTGTTACTAATTCTTTCAGCACAGAAGTTCTCAGCATGAGACACCCACATAATCTGTGGAATGTTAAAACAATTTCTTTTAACAGCGAGAAAGATCTACTTGGCCTTTCATGTAAATGTCTAATACTAAGTAGTTTTAATTAGATCAGGATTGATAAACATGAATAATTCATCACTAGTTTTTTAATGCTGAAGTCATAGCATGTATACTTTTTCCTGTGGGATATAAATGTACAGATTCTCTCCTAATCTACCTTTCACTATGCGTGGCAGTCAAGCATTTTAGAGTAGACAAACACAGTTTTGCATCTAAACTTCAGCATACATTTGCATGCTGGAAAGACACAAGCAAACAGAAGGGGAGGAGTAAATGCCTCTGTAGTGTCACATTTTGGAGAGATTTAGTGATGATAAATTTCAGATTATCCTTTGGGTTGGAAGTACAAAAAACCCCAAGACACAGATATCTCTACATTATTTCAAAATTGCTTAGTCTATTCAAATCACTCCCAGGAAATTTCAGATTTCTGGGGCATGGGGAAGTGTGATATTGAAGGGGAAATGTACCTATTTCTGAGTAAACACTTTAATGTCTGTGTGCAAGCAGGGAGAGAAGGATGAATTTTCCTCTCATTAACCCAACTCGCAAACAACTTGTTTCACCACTTCAGTGCAAATTAGAGTCATCAAAGGACCCAATATAGCCTACAAAATAATGTTATATTCCTATATAGTTACCCAATTATATGCCATTTTAGTTTCTGAATATTTTTAAGAGAGCCTGATGCTGCAGCAATCAGTTTAAGACTGATAAATAAGTTTATTTTCCAGGGCAGATTTATATAATTTGATGAGATGACGGAAATAAAATATTCAACATATTTCCCTTCTTGTGTAATTTTTGATATTTAAAGTTCTTCAGAAACAGTAATAATGAAAGGAACTTGCAAAGGAGTTTATTTTAGGCCTTACATTGTTGAAACAGAGCAAGTTTATTATCTTTGTTTCACACTGTTATTGTCCAAACTGATAAACCAAGTGAGTGATGTTTTTCCTTGGTAAGCCCTTATTTATTTTATGTTCACATACCATGGATTAGTATCAATATAGGTTAGGCAGTAACAATCAGAATTTAGGGTAATAAATATTTTGCCAAGCAGTTTAAGATGAAGGTCTGAGGTTAAAAAAACCAGCAAAAAACACAAACAAAACTCTTTGCAAAAGTTCTGCCTTCCCCACCCTCACTTCACAGAGCATCACTTGGTCTGACTGAGGTTAATGGTTTCAATCCTATTTTCCATAACACCCACATCTGCTTTTTGCTGTTCCTGTGACATTAAACACTACATCCTCCTATACATCTGTGCACAGTCCAGTCAAACCAGGCTGCTCAATCCTCCTGCAAAGGGAAATGATGTGTCTCTCACAGAATATTGTGCAGCCTTGTTCAAATACCTGACCAAACTGCTCATGGCTAACAACCCTCTTAATAAGCACAAGAATAATAAGCTTAAGATGTTAATAAGCATTTGAAGAACTATCTCAAGTTTATTTTGCATCCTCAGTTCTGATAGTTCTGGCCATGAGTAAAATAGCAGACCATAAAGGCAGATACTTGAAGCCTATTTTCCTAGGTCAGGCTCACACATATAACTCCGCAGCTCAGTCACAGACAAATATTTGCTTTCATTCTGCCATATTCTTTAGCCAAAATGTTAATGTACATCTGAATAGTCTACATAATCTCAAATTACTTCTTATGAAAACACTGCTTTGTGTTGGGGCACTAAAGCATGGCAGTACTAGAAAAGTCATTAGAGAGGTGCTCATTATAACTAACTCCAGTTTCCTTGTCAGACAGAATTCTGTTTATATGAAAATTGTACTCACTGTATCTGGCAGAGTGAGGTTTAATACAACAGATTTGTATAACGAATGTACATGAAACAGAATAGTAGAAATCTATAGAAAATCTGTATGAAATCTATACTCTCCAAAACTATAGTTTTTTTCAATGACTTATTGAACACTTGAATTTTTTTGGCTTGTTCTTCTGCAAGCCTCTTATTCATCACTGATTTTTCAGGCAAACTGAAAGAGAAATGTGCTTAGCGTTCTTTTTCAGATATATTGCATGTTTACAATCATGGCTGTCTCTCAAATACACCTTTACAAGGTGAACACCTTGGATGTCCTTACACCTAGCTGATCCACTGCAAACTCCTGACTGGAAATAGCAGGAGGTACCTGTGAACAAGTTCCAGTTTCACTGACGTGCTGACCCACAGTAACAGTGGATTCATTGGATCCCAGAGGATTCATTCAAGCAGCAGAAGACTCTGCTATTTTGGATTATGAAATCTGGCGGGACTTTAAAGGTTTTTCCTCACTGTGTTTGTGTGCAGCTGGAGTATCACACTGTGTGCACCCTCCATTAATGCTCTTCAGTATTAACTCTCCACTGTTATTTGAGAGGAGAGGACTGAGAGGGGATCTTATCAATGCATATACATATCTCAGAGTTGTGTAAAGAGCATGGTGCCAGAGTCTTCTCTGTGGTGCCCAGTGACAGAATGAGGAGCAATGGTCATAAACTAAAACATAGAAATATCACTTCAACAGGAAGAAGAACTTCTTTACACTGAGGGTGGAGAGCACGGGAACAGCTGCCCAGGGAAGGTGTGGAGTGTCCCTCTCTGGAGACATTCCAAACCCACCTGTGTCACCTGCTCTGGGTGACCCTGCCTAGGCAGCAGCTAGGACTGGATGATCTCCAGAGGTCCCTTCCAACCCTTAGCCAGCTCAGACCTTGCTAAGCCTAATATGCCACAGTAAATCATATAATCCCCTGTTCTTTAATTTCTGCTTCCAGACAAATAGAAAAAATACCTCTGGGAGACTGTGGCCCCACACAGAAGATGTTGACATGAACTTACTATTTATAACTCAGGTAGGCAATATACCCTGAGATTCTTTTTTGCTGGCACATGAAGCATGACTAGAGTGGGTTTAAGGGAATAACTCCTGTCCTCAGCATTTAATTCATCTAGATTCTGTATGCAGCAGAGATTATAGACAAATACAGAGAAAGCATAGACAAACATGTAAGTTTTTGAAAGTGAGATTTAGCTTCCTTTCAAATATAAAAAAAAAAAAATAAGTGGGGGAGGGAAGCAGCAGCCATGGTAAAGTGATTTTTCAACCAAAACATTGAAAATTATACATGTAAGAGAACATGTAATATTTTCATTACTTTATTTGCTATCAGGAGATCAGAGAGCCAAACACCAGTTACTGTGATTTGAAATTTCTGATTCTGGAAGTATCATGGAAGTATCGGTTAAATGAATAGTTACCCATAGAGTAAATGTGAATTGCCTTCAAGGGTTGAATTGGCTCACTTAGGATGGACACTGCCAGAAATGCTTGCACTTGTGTTGGGCCCCTTGTCCAATAGTGGTTTAATCAAAAACCAAATTATCTACTTTATTGTGCAAATACAATTCATGTCACCTTCTATCTGATGAGGTCTCATGACTGAACCCCAAAGTCACCCAGCGAAAAAACTACTGAGGAAATGGGGTACCTTGGGAGAAATTCAGTTTTGTCCTTCCTCAGTAAAGATGCACAGTCCACTGTGGTGCTGGGAGGGATGGCTTAAAGGGATGCATTTGCTGATTAACACAATTTAAAACCTGGGAAGCTAATAAATACCATTAAAAACAGACCACCTTTCTCCTCACTTGGACCTGGAGTCAGTAGTACCATGCTGAGAGCAGGATTTGAGAGTTCAGCTTAAGGTTCACAGTCCTTTACAAAGCACAAACTTAGTAAATGATTTGACATGCCCTCCAATATAGAGACTGTGACAGTGGCAATCATTGCCTTGCACACCTATTGTATATCCCAAGTGTTTTTCTGGAGGTATAAATTCACAGAAGTTCTTGTCCTTGAAAATCTGCTTATTAAATTTTGAGGGTAAGAAAAAATGGAAAGCAACTGATAGTGAAATATTTTGTAAGATTTTTCCAATTTTGCCGTTTTGCAAGAAAGGAAACCCAGGTGAACAGTTTTACTTAGAGAATGTATGAGCTAATTTATCCATGAAAATGAAGGGATATCCTTTACAGATTGAGCAGTATTTTTTTCCTCAAAATTTCGCAAATATATACTGTATTGTCATACATAGTCAATACCACTTGTGAAAGACTGATAACACACCAAGCAGAAGTAGACTACCGTTTTAAAGTCAAATCATATGAGGAATAAAGTGCTTACATAATAAACTTAATGTACCCTAAATCTTATTCAAGAGCCATGACAATTGCATTTTAATTAAGTTGAAAAATAATCAGTATTGGTTTTATTTTTTTTCTGGCTTTCCATCTTTTTTGTAATAGAAGTGAGATGCAGAAAGAGGAAGATTTGAAGGACAGGAGCATGATGTCATTTTGGCAGTATTCTTAAAAATATTTTATCCTTTTCATTTTGAAGTACAATCTGTAAAATTACTCAGAGTGAAGAACAGAAAAAAAAAAGAGATTGCTCTTCATCAGGCTAAGCATGGTTCTTTTTAGTGCTCTAAAAGCTTTCATTGCATCTCTTTTCTGGTCTTAGTTAACATTAAAAACTACATAACAGAGGATAACAAAGAGGGTCAGCTCACCCACTCAAAGGGGACATGTAAAAAAGAGCAGTAGCAATGCACATGTCCTTGAAGCCATGAGAATTTCTACCTCCAAACAATTGTGCAAACACTGATGTGTGCAAGGTGAGGTGCTAGCAAAGTAATCACACCGTAAACCAACATTGGGACTTGTAATGTAGATTCCATAAATCTCATCATTTTAATTTCAGGTGCACTTAATGACTATGTTTTTTTAATTTAGAGATATTGAAGATCCATGCTTTGGGGTTGCACAAGTATTTTTCATTTGTGGATCTCAAAAGAGGGTAGAAGCAAGACTACCTTTATTTTGAAAAAATGAATTCAGATAATTTCCCCTGAGGTCTTGAATCATCACTGGTTCTAAAGTTGTCATTTGGGGTCCAGCTGTTGATTTTAACTCAACAGGTTCCTTTTGCCAGGAAAAACCATTTTTGTCCTAATTTTTGAGTATTACTTAGAAGAAAGCCACGTGTTTAACATTCAGTCCCTTCTTTTTAATTAATAATGCACACCTGATTTCTCTTCTGGAATCTGTAAGTTCAAATGTATTCCTCTCCTTGTTCTATCAAGATTCTATTCTTAGCCTGTGCTGCCAGAGCAGCCCCTTTCCCAGATATTTGGGAAGTGGAATAGATATTTGCCTGTGGGATATGCTGGTGTTTGCAGATATTCTTGTTTTGCCATTCCATTTGCCATCTTTTTGCTGGAATTAAATTATGCCAACCACCCTCTCAGTAATTCTTATCAGCATAACTTATGGCACCTTCTCTAAAGCAGCAAATTTACAATTCAGTTATTCTTGTTATTGCCTAGAAGTCTTTCCCCACTACCTTTTGAGCAGACGGACTGCTCACAACACCACACACCTCTGGAACAGCTCTATATGGGGGTGGCAGGATGAACCCAGGTGCCCTCCTGCAGAGGAAATCTGTATTGCCTGGTTTCTCTCTTTAGTATCAGAGAACAGATAGTCAAATATTGATACCTGCTACTAAGTAGGAGAAAGGATTTTGAGTTTTCCTTCTTTCACAGCAGGAGCCCTGCACTAGGGAAAGCGTGCCCAGCTCAAATCATCACTGCTAAAGGCTAGAGTGAAATTATTTTAAAGGTTGTTCCTACAACCTACTGACACTGTATATTTTATCCCATTTTGTCTCACCATTCTTAGCAGACTGACAAAATGTAAGGGTATGAGAAAAAATCCCTCAGAAGTCAGATCAGCTTGAAGTAGAAAAGTAATTCCAGAACTCACACCAAAGTTTTATTAGTAACTGTGTATTTTGTTGGAGTGGATTACAGGGTTAATTAATAATGTTGTATAGCTAATAATTACCCTCTCTTAGATCTGGCATTGCATCACTCAAAGAGACCAAAATGTAGGTCACAGGAGTACTCTAAGGACATAGTTTAAGGCATTCTTGTGGGCTTTGCATTCTCTGAAGTGAACAGATCTATCACCTACACTACCTGCAATAGCCTTTTGCTTATGATTCCCCCTCCCATCCCCTTTTACATCTAGTGGCTATCTTCAAAGAGCTAGGAAATAATTTGCTCCTTGTCTTTTTGGCCTTGAATCTTTTTCCACTGAAGCCATAGGCAAAATTCCCACTGAAGAGAACAACGAGTGAGTTTTACATCTCCATTATTGGACTGTCACATTTAACATCACCTTTCCTGTCTCTCATCTCTCACTGATTATCTGGGCCAACCAGTGTTCTTTTTCATAAAGGTGCTGCTTGCATGGGTCCATCTTTGGTGAAAGAGATAATGAAGTAAACTACATGCAAGCCTCAGAAATATCTTGTATAAATAGATCTCTACTACATAAAAGCTGAACTGGGAACTTTTGTTACATTTCATCCCTGTTTCACTATCCTTCAGGAGTGTTAATGTTCAGGCTAAGAATCAGGTAATAATCCTGAAGAAATCATCCCATTATAAGTTAATGGCTGGATTTTCAGTTAATGGACCAAGCTGAAGACAAGGGCAGTTAACACTATAACAAACTATAGTAATATAACCAATTTCAAGGGGATTATTGCTACCATAAACTGTACTAAATGGTTTATAAAAAGCTTGGGCTTTTTTTTTNCTTGGTGTTTTTTTTTTTTTTTTTTTTTTTTTTGAGTTATGTGAAGAAGAGTAAATGAGAGACTGCTTTGTTAGCTCAGTTGTTTCCAACCAATTTACAAAGCATTTTTGACAATGGGAATGCTGCTAATAAAGTCACATAATGAATATTCTAAATGCACCAGAGGTTGTTCTTCACTCTCATAAGTGGGGAAAATCATGAACTCACTTTTGTGATGGGATTTCAATGAAGCTGGTCTCTAACTCAGTGTAGAAAAGAAGCTCCAGATTCAGCCTCTGCTCAGTTCCAGTGTCAGAGCCCATTGCTTCACCATTTGAAAATCTCATCATCTGTCAGCCAATTACCTTACAAGGCCAAGAGAGGATGAAAATAAACATATTGAGAGCCCTGTTTTACATTAAGTTCTACAAGTAAACTGGATAAGTAACTGCCAGGGAAGAGTCAAGTTATATGCATATTTGTATATATATTTCCACCATACAGTGGAAATAGATTTTAGTGGGTTTTTTTTTTCCAGATATTATGCATTTTTTTTCTTCAAGTATAAATTTAAGATCCAAAGAATTAACACAAGATATAAGTCATTTATTCAGATAACAGTACTAGGCATTTCACTAATTCTACTTCTAATTTCAGTGGCCAGATGAAGTATCAATTCTCATTTCATCCAAACATATGAACAGCAAAGCTTACATGCAAGAGAATAGGGAGAAGGGAAGAGATCTCTAAGGGATGGTCAAGCAAAACAAAACAGAAGAAAGGATAAAAGGAGGTGAAATAGCATGTCCCACTGTCTGTAGGTCCCCTGATGTCTGACTCCTTGCTAGAATGTGACAGTAGAACACACACACAGAGCACTGAACTTCAGACTTCCACCCTTACATCACAAAAGGCACTGGGGAATTTTTTACAGGAGTAACAAAATAACATTACCATCTTCTCCTTGACCTCAGCCCCTCCTCAACACCAGAAGCAAACAGAGATGATGTTGTGCAGTCTGTACCAGTTCCCAAGTTTCCTGAAGTGCACTTTCTCTCTTCAATAGCTGGAGTTTGCCATGGGCCTGTCTCTCTTCATTGCTCTAGTCCACCATGGATCATCTTCATTTAGATTACTGTAACTTAAATATTATGAATTAGCCATAATGATTTAGGTTAATATAGGCTTAAACCTCTTTCCAATAAATAAGCCAGAGGCAGCATCCAACATACAAAAATACTTGCTCATTAAGAGGATAGAAACAAGGGAGTGGAATGATAATGTCTCAAGTTATTTAGATAATTTGCACATTAAAAAACCTTGAAAAACTAAAGGTCCTGTGACCATAGACAGTTTTAATGGAGTGCAGTTAATCATGTTCTTTTACATTATCAGCAACCCAAATATTTTCTTGGAGTGTCTATTTGAGTAGCTGCATGAGGGAATAGAAGCAAATGTCACGCTGCTGCAGAAGGGCAGTGAGTGCAGTGGGGTGTGTGAGCACCAGCACTGCCTGCCAGATGCACAATGTCCTCTGGCTCTTCTCACAGCTGATAAGGCCTCCACTGGAATATTTCCTGCCAAGGGAGATGTGGCCCAACAGCAGAATCCAGACCATAGAAATGAGAATTTTCACTCGCTCAGAAGGTGCAATCAGTAAGGAAAATAATCAGATTTCTTTAGCCTTTAACTTTTCTTAGGCTACACACTTCAAGTTCTACTCCAAATTTCTATCACTGTACGAAATCTATTTAATGGAGTTTCAACTCAAGAACAGGTTGGAACACTAAGTCAATTATACCAGACTCTCTGAGGCGTAGGTGGAATTTATCAGTATCATTGAGAAGGAGAATAAACAGCGTAAGTATCTCTGGGGCTCATCAAAAATTGTGGTACAAAATACTTTTGCTATGAAGGAAAAGCATTGCAGCAGGTAGTGATTAGAATGGAAATGCTGTAAGCCTAAGGACCCTCTGTAACTTTCACTGTGATCTGTCACATGACCTTAGACAATTTTGAGGCAATATTTAATCAATCAGCCTCAAAAAATCCCCTAAACTGATCCATAAGAGGTGCAATTTAAGATACAGCTTACATAAACCAACACTGTGCATTGGAAATAAATTCTTATTTTAAGCGTCTTCTAATAGAGCTAATAACTGATCACTCAGGTATTGCTTCATCAGCCAGCTTTCTCCACATCTACTTTACTTGACATGAGCCTGTTATCAAAGAACCACCAATTTATGAATTTGCCACTGCCACAGCAGGAGATAAACATTTTTTCCCTTCTTTTCACAGGCTAAATAAAGATATATGGGTGGAAGAATATGTGCCTTGGTTTCTATGTTTTCATGTACAGTAATAGATAAGGATAAATAGAGAGGAAAAATGAAAAAATGGTCACAGTATTGTCTCTCATAAGTAATTGATTTATCAGATGGTAGTTTCTCATCTTTAGAGTGAAGGTAAACATTACTAAAGAAGTAATTTTAAAATTAGGATGATAGAATTATCTACATACACCACAGAAATTAAAAATCAGTATTACAGAATTTTAGTCCTTCTTCTGTCTTCCTCACACACTTGTGTATATTGAGATGGGTTTCATGCTAATGTTATTTTGTTTTAAAAGTCTTCAAAATAGGTTTCATCCATCCTGTTCCTCAAGCAGCTGGTCCATGTCCTTAGTAGGTTTCACATATTAATCTTCTCGTATCCATCTCAAATTTCCTTTTATCTTCAATTTCTGTCCCTTTGGCATTGTTTAAGCTTTATACCTTCCAAATAGTTGTATAAAATTCATGTTCTCTCATATCTACAGTAGAAGTAACAGTTTTGAAAAGATTAGTTTAATATGTTCTAGTTTCTTATCATCTTAATTAAGAGTTACAGTCTTTAGTTTATTAAAAGCCTGGTCCCATGATGTCTCACTTTATGCTGGGATAAGCAGAACATGAGGCAATCATTCCTCTTTCCCAGGATTTGAGAAGGATGACAAGTGGTATTCACTGTGCCAGCGTTCCTTTGCTCAAAAACATGGGGATCCACAAGGATACTGTGCTCTTCCACATTCAGCACACTCAGCTGCAGGCTCTGGCACACTGCAGGATGAAATGGAAGGAATTGCTTCTCACATAGCTGATGGTATTTCCTGCTGACAAAAGGTCTAGCACGTATCACACACATTCACTAGCAGCCCTCATTTCAGCCCTGGTTAGCAGTCAGCTTCCTTCTTCCAACAGAATAGCTGTGCAAAAGATAATTTCCTCTCAAGCACAGGTCATCCTCCTCTTTCTCACAGATCCCATTTTGCTCTTTTGTGCTCATGTTCATAATTTCACTGTATGAGTTTGCTCTGTCCAAAGGCCTATTTGCAATTTCTTCAATTGGAAGTGTCATTACTATGTTGGTTACCTCTTTTTAATCACAGAAATGGATTTAACCCCATTACCAGCAGTATCCCTTTGAAATACCTCACCCCCGGTGGAGGTGCCTTTCAATTATGGACTGTGAACAGGCACATCAAATTCCCTCTTTTTGTGCCAGGATAGATCAGATCTGATTCACAATCAGAAAGCTCCTTTGACTTTCCAAGTATTGATTAGGGGAGATTTGGACTGGTTTGATGGTGCATTACATCCTGTGTATCTAACAGGCTCACAGGAATGCATCCATATTTCACTGCAATCTGATTACAATGGACAACAAGCTTTTGAGTCTCCTTCCTATTATTCCAAGGCAATAATCAGTGAGGACCATATGGCACCATTACTACAGGACTAAGAGATTTAAGTCTTCTAAAGAACCAGTCAACCTCTGACTTGCAAATGGTAATTTTCTGATTTTTAAAATCTCAGCAGTCTATACTGCACAAAAACTGTCAGTTAGCTTAACAACCTGTACACAGACAGCATAATGTCTTCCAATAGCACTGCCTGCCAGGACTCACCATCTGCACTTCCTCTGCTGGGAACAGCCAAACTGTTACACACAGTTGGGCTAACACAGGGATAACATGCAGGATTCCTCAGCACAAATCCCGGGGCACAGGAAGGCTTCACCTTCAAGTGAGTGAGAGGCTGCAGAGCAGCGCTGTGGAAAGGCACCTGGGGGTCCTGCTCCATGGCAAGCTGAATGTGAGTCAGCACTGCCGTGGCAGCCAGGAGGGACGTCCCTGTCCTGGGGACATCAGGCACAGCATCACCAGCCAGGCCAGGGAAGGGTTGTCCTGCTCTGCTGTGCTGGGGGCAGTCCTGGGTGCCACAATAAAAAAAGGAATAAAGCTGGTAAAAGGGCTGTGAAGGTGAAAGGCCCTGCAGGAAGCCATATAAGGAATGGTTGAGATCACTAAGGTTGTTCAGCCTGGAGAAGAGGATGCTGAGAGGAAACCTCGTTGCAGTCTGCAGCTGCCTCGTGAAGGGAAGTGGAGGGG
>VWYO01017752.1:88520-104613 GCA_013400275.1 Rhadina sibilatrix | reverse complement strand
AAGGCTCTGGGACTATATACTGCTTGAAGTAACATATTTTTGAAAGATCTTAATATTTTTAATATTATAAAAATGATATTTCCAGAAAGCTCACTTTTAAAGTTGTTTACATATGGCTATGCTCCCATATGCTGGAGGAATAGGTGAAGATATATTAGCAAAACAATCCACATTTATAGTACCACACATGAACTACCTTATTAATTTAAAAATAAATAAGAACAAAGGAAAGAAAGTTAAACCTTTCCTGGTTCTTCTCACCATTACTTATAAAACAACACCTTGTAAAAATTAGTGATAATCTTTTAATTCCTATGTAAAGATGACTTCCTGAAATTGCCAAGATCATGAGTGTATTGGTTTATCTGATGTGTACATGCCAGTCACATAATTTTAGCAGCTCTTATGGTTTATAAGGTTCCTTAGGAATCTAGTTTTAAAGTGAAGCAAGGAGAGCTGAAAAATATATTCAGTACCATAATAGGTGAGGAGGCCATACAAATATACTAGCTAGGCTTATGGAATCATAAGTATATTGCATAATTTAGGAGGGTTATGCTCTGATACTGAGCCTGTGGTTGCTGTGGAAACTCATATCCCACCAGCATACTGTGCACAGAAAGCTCCCATGGGAGCAGTTTAGCTGTTTGTTCTCTATAGTCTGTTTTAACCTTTGCCTTGGTGTCTAAAGGACCCTCACTAGATTTACAACTTTGTCCTCTATAGTAAGTGACCTGCAGGATACTGTAAGAACTGTTAATATTATCGATTCAACAGTGTGAATTCCAACCTCCTTGCTACTATAGCTTCCAAACACATGGAGCAACACTTGATAAACACCTTAAAAACAAAAGAATTCTCAGTACTCTGGCTTGCAGACTTGAAAGATAACTTTACCTGATGCAGAATCATAGCTCTGACTTCAGTTCATCAGATATAGGATCTAGATTTTAAAGGACTAAAATCTTCAGAAGATCTGTGTCAAGGAGCATCTGCCATGTTTAGATGGGCTGCATTCATAAGAAGCAAAACGGACATGGAATTGTAGTCATTGTTTTGTTCCAGATGTAATGTTGACATCACTAAGTTTATAAAGAATGTCATAAGAAAGTTGTTTATAAACAGTCCCTAGATCTGAAAGTATTGTTCATGAATACATTTAACATGGTCATATCATAAAATCCTTAGGATATTTAGATACACCACTTTCTTTGTTGCATACTGTGACTGTATTTAATTTTTTTTTTTATATTTTGCAGCAGTGCAAATCACTCTCTCATTTTATGTTGCTTACGTGACAGTCCATCAGTTGTCTTTGGCACTAACAAACCAACTCATACTGGTTAATACAGGGTACATGGATTTTCATGTTTAAGCAATCAGTTTGATAGCATAGAATTGAAAAAAAAAAATTCTAATGTTATGCACAGTGATTATAAAGTCTTTAAGATCAATCCCTCCTGGATTTATTGAAAGAGTGACAAAAGTGACATAGTCTTAATACAGTCAAATTTATTATGGCTGAAATCTGTATTATCTGTAAATATTGTTTTATTTAATTAGCTTATCCTGCAGATAGAAGTTAAAATCTCCTTTTCTGTCACAATGCCCTGAATATTCTAAAAGAATGAGGCAAACAGGAAGAAAAATGTTTAAAAAATAATTTTCTAGGAAAATCTGACTTAGATTCCAAACCTAAAATAACCATATGAAGCTGTAGAATTTTGCACCTTATGCTAGTGCCATGTCCGATAACTCGCTCACTTTAACAGAAGTGGAACCGAATAATATATGTCTGATACAAAAATACATTTTCAAACACATTTAATAACTTGATTTGGTAGTTTCCCATTGCTCTTCTCTTAAAGGAAATTTTAAGTGAGATAACAAGAGAAATTAAAAAAAAAAATCAAATCCTTTTCTGTATTCGTGGAAGAGTAGACAAATACCTTCCCTTGGTTTCAAATTCTTTTTATAACAGTTCTAATATTATGCCTAGTGCATGGCATACCTATTTCCCTTTGCTAAAGTTATGAATCCCCTGTTTCAACCTCAGATTTCATTGGCCATAATCTATTGAGGCAATTTTACATGTAGTCCAGAAAAAGAAAGTTAAAAAAAGAGGGGGACAAGCAGCTTTGACTTAGCTACAGGAGGAAAACAAATAATAATAATAATTAAAAAAAATCCATTCAGCTCATCAAGGTGATGGATTTCAGAAAATAGTAGTCCTTCCCAAGGTCTAACCTTGACACATAAATAGAGAAATAAATAAATAAAGAAACAAATGTATCTATATTTCATTTTAGTTTTAATATTTTGCTATCCTTGGTGTGTTGTTTTTGTTTGTTTGTTTTGGATTGTTTGTTTGTTTGTTTTTAATGTGTCATATATTCCTTCTACATTTTAAATAATAAAGATTATTAAAAATTAGAAGCCTTATGGGCATGGTGTCATTAGCATTTCAGACCAAGTGCTACTAATAATAAGCAAGTATGTAGGTAGGTGGGTAGATAGATAATAGATAAGAGATAGACAGAAAGACAGAATAATAAAGCAGCTAATAGTAAAAGAATTAATACAGCAAATGACAAAGTTTCTACATTTCCCCTTAAAAAAATCAGTTACCTAAGTCAGAGCTGTGGCTAAACAGGGATACATTAACAGAAATTAGGGTTCTGATCACTCAAAATTTTAGGCTACAGAGCTAACATTGGTCTCTTGGTTCATCAGCTCTCTGACAATCTGGCAATGTGAGTCCAGAAGAGTTTCTCAGCCCTTCTATTTGGATCCATATCTAGGCTAAATCCTGACCCAATCATGAGGATGTGATAAACACCATCGCCTGACCTTGTCTGGGCTTCAGCAGAGGGAAATCTCATTTGCAAGCACATTAGACTGCACTTTTGATGCTTCATTTTTAACACTGTAACTCTGTAGCCAATTCTGAACATGAAGATGTGTTCTAAAATACAGGAAATGCAAAGTGCATAAGTAAAAAAAAATGAGTTCTAAATATGACTGTAAATTAATTATGTGCTGAAACATTGCATTTAGCTATAGCTTAAGAATACAATAATTATATAGAACCCTATTTTCTAAAATCTACCTTTTAAGGGTGTATTTGGTGTCTGTCCAATGAAGCATCATTAAGAAGCACTAAAGAGCTGCAAGCAAACCAGTGTTGCAGAATTGTTAATTACCTTTGCCTCTGAATGCTATTTTACTACTACTCAATGTGGATATACCATCTTGCTCAGAGATTCTTTATGCAGTTCAAACATACTACTAAATTATATGGGGGAAACAGGCCCTTGAGTTAACATTCAGTTCTGAACTAATGTTCTGAAGCAAAGATATGTATTAAAAATGCAATAATTGAGAACTAGCACACTGATTTTAATAAGCAATATATATTTCTCTGTGTGTGTACTCAGGATTCCAGCTGTTAATTTAAATTGAAAAACAAATTTTCTGTACTATTCCATATAATTTTTGTTTCAATTGAAACATTCCAGCAAAGAAAATATAATCTTTGAACTGACAAAAATTTCAACTTAAGTATGCATGCTCAAAGGTTGAGGCTCTGTTTTAAATTTTGTATAACTATTTTACATAAAAAATCAGGACACCAAAATATCTTACACTAATTTTTAGTATGAGAAACCCTTTTTTTACTGGGTTAAATCTTATGTCTGTTATAGTCAGAAGTAAAGCTCTCTCTTTACTTAAATAGAATTTTTATTCACTATTACCTTGATGTTCAGTTATTTATTATTCATTTATAATGAACCAAACTGACTTTTCAGAAACCACAAACAGTATGGCTCTTTACTTGCAAAATTAATTCAGAATGAAATTGCTTTAATGTTTCCATCTTGTTTTCATATTTTCTCAAAAGCTCCTGATAACCCCATGAAACAGAGGACAGATGGCTGTCTCCAACCATGATGCTGAAATTAATACTATTAAGTATGATTTTCTGATTTAAATGTTGCAATGCACCAACATTTATTTGGTTTACTCTTTTTTGTATAAAATATTTGAACAAAAATTTGAGGATGTCTGTTAAAAGGAACAGAAATAAAATTAATTGGGCTACCAAGCTGAAAAATGTATCTTTTACCTTAATGGTAATCTAAAAAATTATTATAAGTTGAGAGCTAGGATGAAAGCAGAGGAATATTGTGCCAGTAGAGAATTTAATTTACCAATACCTCAAGCTCTTATAGTGTTAAAATTAGAAGTTGTGGTTGGAAGGTACTTGTTTTCTTAGTTTGAACATTTTATCTAACCTTGAAATCGCCTACTTCATACCTCTTAACTACACCTTTCCAAAACCATAATTTACCAACTTTTGTTGTGACAGTAGCCTTACTATATAATTAACTGGGCATGTGCCACTTGCTTTAAAAGAGGAAAAATTAAAAAGTTATTTAGTTTTCCTTACTCATTGCTTACTAACAGATGCATTTTGCTGAACTTCATTTTGCCAAAAACTGCCTAGGAATTAAAGATTACATATTCACTCATGCCTAAAATGAAGCCAGAGGGTAATACTTGACAAATGTATTTTTCTGAGTTCTAATAGAAGGTTCTTTAATAGCTCTAGATGTATTTTTATTTTGCTGCCTTTAGCATTGAACTAAACATTAAATTATAAGCAAATGTGGTGATATCCTTTCCAGTGCAGGAACTTCATGAATATCACATATCTGCAGGACTCACTTTGTTACTTAGAATATAGGTTAGGAAATCTAAGCAATATCTCCCTGCTTTAAATGATGTAATAAATGTCTTTTTTGGCTGTGTACATCAAGTGCCAACTCATATATTTATTAATTATTAAATGCTTGCTTCCTCAAACCTAGAGCTTCATTGTGTGCATATGTTTGTACAATAAACTTACTTTGTTTTGTTGCTTCATCTTTTTCTATTTAAATTATTATTTTATTCCTCTTTCCTCTTGTGCCTTTAATTATTACCTCTTGAATAGCTGACATGTTGTTTCTGACACAGCATATTGTAAGTTTTCAGTCTGATTCACTAAATTCAGCATCCCCAGCTGATTATGCCAGATGGGTTTTGTTTGAGCTATTACCCAAATATTATATGCCACAGAAAATCAATACAGATTTATGATTTGAAATAAAATGGTGATGCATAGTAACACCAGCTGATTTCCTTGAGGAATAATTCCACTGAATGGCTTGGAATTTAAAAGTAATACTTTATATGTTGCTTATTGTGAAACACTACTGATAGCCTAAAAACAGTAGATCTTGATCCCACATAATATAATGCTTGAGGATTTCCATCGTACCAAAATGGTGTTAAGGGCTGCTCTTAAGGTGCTGCTGGGTTTTGTGAATGGAAGGACTCATGCAGAGAATTTTAGTGGCACAGTAACATTTTCTCCACCAGAAGAAACTCATCTAACTTACATCTGACTCATAGTAATAAACAAGTAGGATAAAATAAGCAATGCATTTTTTTTTTTGTAAATTCATTACTTGGAAATCAACATAACTCCAACCTCAATGTTTCTTTGTTTTCCTTTATAAATTTCCTTTCAGACATTGCACACAGTTGCAGTCCTGGTTTCTGCTCATCAGACTTGTATTACAGTGGCTGAAAGTTGTAGTATTGCTTTTGCTTCCTTATTTCACCTTCTTAGTCTTTAGAGACCTTCATTTTTGATCTCCCTCCATTGTGCATGACATTAGTTCTGTTGTCCTGTAAATAACTTGGCTTGAATTCTCCCTGATCCTGGAGATTTGCTTCTTCTAAATCTCCCCAATTAATTTAATCCTTTTGCCACACAGACTCTGCAGTCATCTAGGATAAAGTATTCTCACTGTCTGTGCCAAACAGTGTCCTCTACTGCAAATATACTCAGAAGCATTGATTAAATATGCCGATTATAACTTTTTGTTCTTGAAATCATCCTTCTGTTTGATGTTGCTTGAAACTTTCTTTACTGACGATTTTTGGGGACAGAAGTAATGGTAGCACAGATCATACTAATGTGTTTAAGACTTATATACAATGTCGTATAAAGGGTATCTGCCTTGTTATATTTCCTATCTTTCAATATCATCCTTTTGGTTTTTCTCTGCATTTGAAGGTTTTCTTCCCCCTCTTTCCTTCTCTCCTGCAACATCTACCTTCATAAGCAAATAGACAGCATAATACATTTATATATATATACACTATCACTTTACAGCCAAGCTATAGGAAAAAAACTACATAGAAAGAAGACCTTCATTAATAGTCTGTAGGAGGTAAACAAAAATTTGGATTTTGCTTGTTCAGAATGTGTTGAGGTTGATTTAAAGTGAAGAAAAACATATGGCAGTAAAAGTGAGAGAAGAGAAAGCCACAGACAGTGCCACAAAAACAATTTTTGTTGCAATCTGGGAGCCAATGAATGTCTGATAGAAAGTAATGGAATGTGATTTTTGTTCTTGCTGTTTAGGAACCCTGCAATGGTATGTTGAACAAGATGCAGCTGATAAATAGATTTCTGCTGACACTCCATGGGAGCCGAATTACAAGTGTGGGAGTAGTAGAAAAAATGAACAAATTAAGATTACTTCACTGTCAAATACAAGTGTGAGTGTTTTAGAAATAAATAAATAGAAAAAAAAGAAGTAGGTTGTTATTGAATATTAATCTAAGAAATTTAAAAAGCAACATTTCCCTGTGCAGCTACAAAGATGAAAAGTCTAGAGAAAATACAGAGAATAATTCACTGCTAAATGAAATGTTTATATACAAATAAATAAAGACGTGTAATAAGAGAACCTTCTGGAGAAGAAATTGCCTGTTAGATAAGAGCATTATTTGTCTCTTTTACAACTGTCTAAAAAACCAACAAACAAAAACAATGTGACAGGCCAAATTCCTAGAGGTACTAAAAATTAATACTCAAATAAAATAGCATTTTTTATATTCTCAAATGTCTAGTATGGACTACAATCAGCATTTTGTCAAAATGTCTCATTTTCCATAACAGAAAAGCAGATGGTAAACAGGATAATGACACATCTACAAAGCACATGTATGGGAGGACCAAACAGGTGAGCAGCTATGGTTTGTTTTTAGGTTCAGTGCTAACAAGAAAAGACACCATGAATGCAAGCAGAATTCTTAGCCTTTTTCTGTCAAACCAGTATTTGCTGCTGATCGCATCAGTCTGAGAAGTTCACCGAAGGAGTCTGAGGCACATTATTACACATAGATGTTTAGAATAGAAATTGATAATAAATTATGAACGTGCCTAAGTAATACAAGACAGATACAATTACACTACACTGAGTCTCAATCTTTGTGTTGGAAGGCAATATATATATAGATCATAACTATGAAGTACTGAAAAGTAAATATAGTTATTATTATAACAAAAGACTAAAAGCTTTCTGACACACTATAGATTATTACCCAGAAGAATGACAAATTGCTGGGATTTATAGCTTTTAGGTATTTAATGAAAACATAGTCAGGAGAATATGTCATTCTGCTATCAGGAAATAATTGAATTGCTGTGATTGCCAGGAATCTGACACTGGTGGTAATTTTGATTTAAAAGCCAGTGGAAGGTACTTTTCACACTGAGAATCTAAACTACAAAAGACATGTAGGCAACATGTAGCTTTTGCTGGGAACAGCATCTCAAAAGCTCATAAAATAAGAATCAAAATGACAGGAAACTATCATTTGAAGAGCTTGCAGAGTTTTGGTGCCAGTAGCTTGATAGATAGGAGTATAGATAGAAATTGGTCTGACAGAATTGGAAAGTGACCTGAAAAAATCAAAATAATTAGAAGTTCTAACTGCAATTTTTATTACTGTCCTTGATTTCACATTGAGGCCAATACAGTGACAAAAAAATCTGAAAAGTGTCTGATAGGCAAATATTTTGTTTATTTAAAACCCATGAAGAAGGCAACATAACCTAATATGTAATGGAACTTCCACAATGACAATTTTTTCTAAAGGAAAGACTATAATTTCAATTTTGGACAAATTTTAAATTAAAATTTTATCTGTAACCATAGATAAACAAATGACATTTGGTCCATTTAAATTACACCAAGTAAACAGGAATGAAAGTCATAAAGTCAAAACTTGTAAATATAGATGTGAAATTTATGGATGCCCCTTAGAAAGATGAATTTTGAAAACCTGATTAAGAATTTTTACAATTAAATGTTGATTCTATGGCAATGGATATCTACTACCTTATGGTTTTAAGAAAAGATGAATGGTACTTTCTGGTTTTCCTCTTTTTAACTGGAGCTTTATACAAAGCATGTGGATCGATTTCTGTTTAATACACCTCTTCTCCCAGGACATTAGGAAACTCCGAGTACAAAATCAGTGACTTCCTTCTTTCACAGGAATCTGTGCATTACTCATTCCAGAATGGAATCATTCCTACGTTCTTTTTTGAAATTCATCGCTTACCTTTTTCCTTAGAAGATCTCATCCCATTACACTTACATAAATGGTGTACTCTAAACATCTACTCCACCGAGGGGAAAAAGAAAACAAACAAAAAAACAACTAGCCAAACAACCCAAATCTTTACTTCCTTATGCATATGTAAAAGAATCTTTTTAAAAACAAAATCATCTTCACTGTTGCATTGCAATCAGTCTTAAAATACATATCATGGACACTTTTTCTGAATTGTCAGAATTTACACCCCCAAAAATCCCACCCCAACCCCCTCCCTAAAAGCCAAAGGTATTTTGGTGTTATGTAAGTTTTTAATAAAAAATGACACTTATATAGAATCACATGAGTTTGAAAGGAACCTCTGGAGGTCAGGAGTTCCAAGTTTCCTCCTCAAACAGGGTCACCTAGACACAGTTGCCCCACACTGTGTACAGACTTGTTCTGTCACCAGCCATGGAAAAGAATCATGCTGGACCAATTTTGTGTAGTTTCTCATCCACTTCTTTTCCACAGCAACCATGAAGAGCAAAGTTGATATAAATAGTCCCTAAACAGGACATATGTTTCATGCTAAAGAACAATGTCTAAAAAATTTAAAGAACTCAAAGAACCTCTTCTAATTCTTGAGAGCTCTCAGTGTTACCCAAAAGAAAAAGTTCCTTAGAAGGAAGGTGTTATTTTAGAGCTTGATGGAGACAAGTGAAAGGAAAAAAATTATCTAAGATGTTACCTGTATGCTGTGTTTTCTTACCAAATGTCTTAAGACATTAAAACTTCTGTCACAGTTATTAGAATCTTCCTCAAAATAAATATGAGATAGGGATCATATTTTGTATTATATTTTAAATCAATGTAATTTCAAACAGTTGCTATGATAAACCCTGAAGATTTCATTTCTTTGTAAATTACTAGTTGAATTTCAAATCTTATGTAGGTAGTACACTGAGTACAGGGCAAAAAGCCAAATTTATAACATTTTTAATCTTGGCTCTTAAAGTTACTTCCTCTGCAGTTTATGGAAAGTCACTTAGAGTCTCTGCCTTGACAGATTTATATTTTGCTATTACCTTACAAATTTCTTCTGTGTATTAATTATCTATAGAACATTTTGAGACTATGGATTATATATTTCTGTTACCTGTTAAATCCACCTTTTTTTATATATAGTATGATACCCAGATTTGTAACTTACATTTGCAGACATGAAGCAGGAATATAAAGTCTTCACTAAACAGTGAAATTAGGTGTTTAGCTAACCTATTAATCTCTCCAAATTATATTAAAAATCTGAAAATTCACTATAGAAAATATAGTATATTTTCTATTTTCTTTTCTGTAGTGTATAAAACACAAACCTTTTTTTCTTCTTTTGAACAAACAGATGTTTGCAACTTCCATGTGATTCATCTCTGTGCAACTCATCACAGAACCTTCTCCATACTCTGAGTTCTACATATGTGTCAGTCTTAATTCATTAAGTATATGATTTCTCTGCTGATCACTGAGACCATCTTGCCATTGGTGTTGTAGTGCTCAGTGTAAGTTCATACCTACCTCAAATAAGAAAAGCATCCATACTTTCCTTAAATTCCTCCCTGATTTAAAACATGAAGATTTCTCTTCTTGAAGATAGCACTAATATTTGGGGTTGCATTTAGGAAATTCAATATCAATTATTGCTAGAAAAGAGACAGAGGATAAACAATTTAAAGGGCAAAATTTTTTTGACCTATTCTTCATCTGTTATTATACCTTTTCAATGAATCTCTACAAGAGCTTTATCCTAAACTGTTGAAGTTAAGGGGAGTATTACCTTTAATGGCTCTAGTAAAAGTGGATAATGTCTGAGGGAGCAAAGCGTTCTTTAAAATGTTTTGGTGAGCCAAGTAATCTCTTAAATCAGTTTCCTTTTGACCAACAATATTTGTTATAATCTACAATTACAACTTTTTCCTGTACAATTATGTGGAAAGCTAAAGATAAGAACAAGGTTATATTCAAGGTTAAAGTCCACAGTGGCAGCAATGTTTTGCTGAGTTGTTTTAAGACAAACCCTGTGAACAAAACAAGCACAAATAAATTCACATCCATTGATGCTCAAGACAGACCATCACTTTAGCAATACAGAGACTTTAGAGCATTCCTTTAGGGCAGAAGGTGGGAAGACATAACTCAGGACAGAAGCATGCTGACAACACACTGAAAATACTTTCCAACAAAACATGTTCTTGATGTTCAGGAAACATCATCTTTTTTCTGTCAGTAGTGTGATTTCTAGGTTTCTCAAAATTACAGAATTCAGAATTTCTCAGAATCAAAAATTGTTAGATGAAAAATGACATGAAGAAGTTTTTTTTGTTGTTGTTGAGAGAGACCTATTGCAAATTACAGACTAGATAAGATACAACTTTTTTTAGATGAGTCTTGAAAAACTTCATAGGTTGATTCTCCCATTTGTCAGGACAACAATTTCAATTTCATTACCCTCTTGGTGGTGAGTTTTTTCCTAATGCCCACTTTGTAAATCCCAAGCAATAATTTGTGGTTATTGTCTCTTGCCTGATACTATTGGGAAAGGTTTTGATCCCTCATTACTGTAAAAACTTTCTAGGTTAGTGTAGGCAACTGTTAGATCACCCTGTAGCCTCTCACCTTTCTGTCAGACTGAACACACCAACCCTCTTACTGTGTCTCCATCAGATATGTATTGTAGGTTCTTAAATATCTTGCAATTCTTCCACGTTATTCCTTCCAGTTTCTGTTTCTCTTCAGCTGGTGTCCTACTACTATTCCCATTGCAGCCTCACTGCCAGTGACTGAAGGATGATAACCACAGCCCTGCTGTGTAAACCGCAGTCCTATTAAAACAATACAGCCTGTGGTTTGTGTTATTTGCCATGAGAGCACATTGTTGGTTCATATTTAGTCTGGCATCCACAAAAACCTCCCCTGAATACCAACAGCAGTAGCAGTACTCAGTTTAAATAGTTTATCCTGTTTCTTTTCTAGCAGTCTATTGATTCATAGCCTATTCTGAAGCACAGTGCAAAACCTCCTGCACATTCCCTTTTCAAACTGCATGAGGTTTCTTTTGTCCTTGTCCTTATGTTTATACAGATCACTCAATTTTTCTTGAGGAATAACTTTATTGTCCCTTTTAAATTATACTCAGTTAAAGGACCGCAGAGTAAGCAGAGGAAGATAAGGAAGTTTTTCAGTTTAACTGCACAGTTGAAACATCTTTAGGGATTTAACTAAGGACTAATTTTCAAAAGATAAATATAACTTGTATTCTGCTGCTAAAATTTACCCAGATTTTTAGCTTTCTCTACTAACTATTTAGAGCCTTTGAAGAGTTCTCAGCACAAGACCTTTGGAAAGTCCTATTAACACCTTCTGGAATTTTGAACTCCATTTTTTTCCTTTTTAAGACCGACTGCAAAAGTGCTTACTCTCAAAGTTCTGTTGGGAGTTGTGAATCTGAGTAACTCAAAGAGTTGCAGAGGGTATATGAGATAAAGTGGTTGTAAAATCAATGAAAATAAAGGACAGTACATTTGTAAAGAATATAACTGGAGCAACTGACAATACAAGAAAGTACAGGAGAGTATTCTATTATAAAATAATAAATGAAACCCATGGATCTAGGCTTTGTAATTCAAACTATTAAGTGTTCAAAGGAAACAGAGTGTTTAAATGGAAATGAGGTGACTCAGAGTCTTTGACTTGATTTAACTTGCTCTACTAAAGCTAGAGAGAAAAATAAGACCATATTTCAGTGAAAGGAAATATGCCAATTTGAAACCAAGAACATTTAATAAAACTTCCTGAAAAAAAAAATCTATCAGACTGTAGGGAAAAAAAAAAAAATGAAAAAAGTAATAAATGCCAGAAGCCCCAGCACATGGACCATTTTAACTGATCTTAAACTGATCAAAACATTTGTGAATGAACAATAAGGATCAATCCCAAATGGACACAGAGGCAGACAAAATAACCTGATAGGTCTTTTCTTTCTTTAAGTTCTGTGAATTTATGGCAAATTAAGTAAGCATTGGGATATGGTGCCAACACGGAGGAAATAGCATGCAAGGGAAACAGGAGACTAACCTTGAAAAGAGAGAAAAGAGAAAAGAATATCCTAGCTAGTTTGTAAATATAAATGTTTGACAATTAACGTGGGCCAAGCTCATTTTAGGAGAAAAGAGCGGTGAATATCAGTATCAGGCATGAGCAGAAATGGGATAAATAGTTTTAAAAACATTATGCACTTTCATTAGAGAAATGGGGCATTGTAAAGGAATTTGAATGAGATGGAGATATTTAGACTAGATAAGATGTTACTTTATGAGAAGTAGAGCTTAAAAAAGGTTTTGAAAACAGCATTTGATTTTTCATGTGAAAATTAAATCTATGATGTACTGATCTCTAAATTCATACATCATTTCTTTGAAGTATCCTGAGTTAACTTCCATGAGATGATAACCATCAGGTAAAAAGAATACTCTGTACTATTTTGTTAGAGATAGATTTAAACCCAAAGCTCTGCAAAATATTTAAGCAACAGTAGGAAGCAAAGAAACTAAAAAGGAAAGATTAAGCTTAACGAGATCATTTTCTCTACACCAGCAGCAGGGCAAAGAAGGACTGCCATTTCCAAACATATAACTTCAGAATGTTCTGAATGCAAGAATCTTTCTTTCACTACAGCCCAATAATGTTTTCAGTCCAGAACTTTTGTGCCATTACCTCATGTTTCATAATTAAACAAAATATATATTAGCTGGCTGTAAGGTTAAAATATGCGTGAGGTTCCCCACAGGTATAAGAGGATTTTTTTCAACTAATTTTTTTTAGGTTGTTTTGGGTATGGGTTTTCTGTGGATTTCTTTAGTTGGTTGCCTTGTTCGTTTTGGTTTTAATTTTCCTGGCTATATTTTGCTTACAATAAGGAGTATTGCAAAATAATCTTTGACAAGGCTGTTACTATTTCACATGCACTGGTCAGCAGATTATTCTAGTTTTAAGATTCAGAATCTTTCAGCAGTTCCATAAAATTCATGATATTAAAAAGAAATCTTAGCAAATATTGACACTGCTGCCTTGGAAAACAAGAGATACTGATTCTACAGAAACATCAACATTTCTTAAACAATCCAAATAAAGATTTTATAAAGTACTGCAGTGACTACAGAGAAATATTACTGTCAACTCTGTTTGGAATTCAATACTTGTGTCCAGCTTGTAAAACAAAGAACATATTTAAAATTTTACCTTTATGTTTTGATGCTACTTCATGGTTTGCTGCACATTTGATATGCTGAACCACAGCTGGTCAGATTATTAAATGCTGTATGTCACAAATGTGAAGGTATCAGAAAAACAAGTTCTGTACCTGATTTATCCAAAATATATAATCCATTCAAGAAAGTATTTGAAATCAGCCATAAACAGTCTACATCCCTGAGAAAAAGCAGGGGGTTTTGAGACTTTGTGGACAGACACTGCAGAAAACCTGAGACACTAGGAAAGATTTACACAGAAATGTAAATCATGAATAATAGGGCATTCAAAATTACACTTCTGGAGCTTACTTGCATATAGCTCAGAATCTGGATTTCTGTTTCCTCATCTGCATCCTCGTTGTCTGTTCTGCCACTTATTTGCAAAACAGTCTATTACTCACAATTTTTTAGGACAAAGTAAGGTCCTGCTAATACTAAAGAGATGCAGCATAAAGTGAAACAGCAGAAATTTCCTTTCTGGACATGTGTCTTAAATCAGTCTTACAGTGGAATCAGTACTTCTTGGCGGTGCAGAGTGGCACAGTGGCAGAGCTGCACAATCAGTAGAATGTACCCATACAGTTAATTGAAAAGTGATGTGTATGTTGATACTATTTTATTGCAAGAATGACTGATTGGAAACCTAAATTAACACGGAAGAAGCATTTAGAATTTCTGTTTATTTATGGATCTAATGTCTAAATTAACAATCTATCAATGCCCGGTACAGCAGCAATTTCTGTATTATGCAGTTTTTGGCTCACTCTCCTTGGTAATGACATCATGCATTCTTAAATTACAGTATCTGCTTCTCAGATTAGAGCTCTGCTTCTTCCCCACATGGCTGAGCAATGCAGAACTTAGGTTTTTTTCATGTCCAAAGCACAGCATATGTGCTGTTGTTTTAACTGAAGTGACAAAAATAAAATTATCTAAACTGCTCTAATTTCTTCACTCTCCCTTTTGTCACTACACTTCAGAAGTGAATTTACAAAGTACTGCATTGCTTTTTTAATGTGCACTTCAAATTCTATGAAGTTATTCAGCTAAAACCTTTCCAGATTCTTTTGAGATTGTGTCTCAAGGTGTATGTGAATGTCTAACATTTTCTCTTGATGACATCTTCTAGAAATTGCACACTGGGGATTACCAAACCAGTATTCTTTGATTTTCACCAATAAAAAATGTACTCCAAGATTTCACCTAAGAGTCAGCAAAAGTGTTGATTTAAGCCTCTCATAATGTACCTGCAATATGGTTCTCTTCGTTAGCCTGATTTATTTTAGTGCTGTTACTATGTACAAATAAAGACCAGGTTAAAAGACAGATTGTACATAATCACACTTTCTGTAGTGATTCTGCATAAATCTGCAAATGAATATCATTACTTGGCAAGTAGAAAAGACTGAAGAATCTGGTGAGTTTCTTCATATTTTTACAGTTCATTCTATCAATAAGGTTCTTTGAGAGCCTTCCTAACAACAAAAAATACCCCTTATGAACCAGTGACATTTCCAGCACAACATCTCTGCCTCTCTTCTCATGAAGAGAGGAGCTAAGGAGAAAGGAAATAAGCTAAAGACAATGAGAGATACCAGTACCTCCACAGTTGTCTGAAAATTCAAGGCACGCTTATGCAATTTATTTGTATATTCAGGAATGTACTAAATGCAGGGAGTTTGAAGAGTACTAGTCTATGTCTTCGGCCTCTACATATCTATAAAAATTACTAGATCATGAGAAATGTTATCTTCAAATGATAAGTTATTTCAAGTAAAGTTTCTTCTCTGTAGAGTGGCCATTTTCTCTTATTTACCTGAAAATTAAAATGTTGCAAGTCCTGTACCATATGCCAGCATTTATAAGAGTTAAGGGGCTTTCAAAGACTTTCAGTGGCAGATAACCCTTCAAAATTTACTCTTCAAATCATTCTGCAAAATTAGGTCTTCAAAGTCAACTATTATTGTTTCCTAATTTTCTAAATTATATTCGTGTAGTGAACTGTATAATAAAATTCTATTTATTTTTGGGTTTAGTCTTATGTATAGTTAGCAGTATTGTTTAAAGAACTCCTTCTCAGTACCAGTGTGGGTAGAATACTAATTACTGAAACATGCACTGCAAAAATGTTTTTGAGGCATGAAATTGTCTCTGTCTTCTAGAGACTAGTGGGAGTTGCTCCAGGATAAAATATTGAAAAATAAGAAATCTTGAAACATAAGATACCAGCAATTCTCAAAATAAATCCAAACCAGAAACAACTTCTTCCTGTCAGATAGGGAAATAAATATTTTCCATTTTATCATCAGCTATAAGAAAAAAAAAAATAATATTTAAATTTGAGG
>VWYO01017752.1:62735-74061 GCA_013400275.1 Rhadina sibilatrix | reverse complement strand
AAAAATAAAAATAAAAATAAAAATAAAAATAAAAATAAAAATAAAAATAAAAATAAAAATAAAAATAAAAATAAAAATAAAAATAAAAATAATAAAAATAAAAATAAAAAATCGTCATAGCTTTTAATTTTGTTATCACTTGCAAATTTATTAGCTTGCTACTGAAAAATCCACTAAAATTTGGAAAGGATTTAAATACTGTAAATAAAATGTCCTTCATTGCAAAAGTTTTTGTGTTCAAACTGAAATTTTTCCCAGCGGCAAGATGTCTCTGGTAAGAGTAGTTGTTTTCAACCCATTTTCTGGGCCAAGCTTCAGCGACCATCCAGCAAACCCAGCTGATCAGCACTTCACTATATATATATTTCCTCTCTACAGAAACCTATCCATACATGCAAAATTGTCTTTCCCTCCCTGCCTCTGCAATTTCTAAGTTCTTAGAAATTCTCTTCTGCTTACACAGATTATCTTGTCTCAAGGCAGGAGTGGTGTCTCTATTGCAGCAGCATTCTGTAAAATGTGAGAAAAAACATTTTTGCTACCTACTTCCGAGAGGGTGCAGCAAAATGTGACAGCTATGAAAAAGCTTGTTATATGACTGCAATTAAGCCCCAGATGACCTTTCCAAGAAGATCGTGGTTGCCAGTGCCTTTTCAGGTGCAAAATTCCCTCTCAGACTGAAACCCTACCTGCATGAGTATTACTCCATGACTGGTTATCAGTGACCCAATTATAGCTCTCTGGGCTAATACAGACTTTTCAAATGGAGGGCTGAAGTCATTGTTGTCTTTGTCATATATCTTCCCCTACCCAGTCCCAGCTCCAGATTTAAAATAAAAATATCTTGAAATTTCAAAGAAACGGAACTACAGTTTCAAAGTACTGCATTGTCTCCTTCACTGTAATGAGATTCAGATGCCAGAACAGATTTCAAGACATTAAAGATACAGATCCTAAAACAATATACAACATTTGCTAATGCATACAGAAGGGAGTGCAGCTAAGTTTGAAATATAATAGACCCTAAACAATTCAGAAGTGCTAAGCTCTCTCAGTTTCAAATGAGAACTGAATTTGGCTGCTGTTTACTCCAGATTTTGCTTTCTTATAGTAAGCCTTAAGGAAAAAAAACCAAAAACATCTCATCCTGGACAAACGTTTTACATCTAGGAGTGCATATGGCAATGTGAAGAGATTTCTACAAAAGAAGAAAAACACTCCTGGAGTTCTCTGATTTTAACTCTTATCTAGAGGTCTTCCTTGAGTGACAAGAGCAATGCATTAATGAGGAGGAAATGAAAATGAAAAAACTGATAAAGTGAAATGCTTGTTTTCCTTCACTAATAAGATTGGCTATTAATAAGAGATAATTAGTAAATGAGTGTTTGCTACCTCCTTTCACAATCAGCAGCAAACATAAAAGAGGGAGAAACACCAAATCTAATAATAGAATTGGATGCATAAATAACTGCATCATTTTGGATTAAATCACAGAGGCAAGCAAGAAAGAGAGAACTTGTTCCAAGGCGGGTCTGTGCAATGAGATTATTAAGTGCAAAGACAGTGCAGAAGTTTCCTTTAGTGATTTATTTTAGTGGACTTTGTAACAAGTGTACAAACTGTAGACTTATATGCCTTTGTTAATCAACCTAAACTTCATTTCAAGTTAATAGAGAAAAAGTATGCACTTCCTAAATATAAGTATTTTCATGTCAAAACAGGCATCTAAAGTAGATTAAACATATCTGTAAGTGACTCTTTGTCTCTACTGAGCAACAGCTACCAAAGGACTATGCAATGATTAGTTCAGATAGAAATGTTTACACCATGAAACTTTAAAAGTAGGTGGTATGAATTCCTTCTCTAGGGTGTGGGTAAGTGATAGCCAGGTTTCAAAAGCAGAGAGAAATATAACCATTTCCCATTATAGATATCATATAAATATTTGTAGCTATCAAGTGCATATTAAAAATATATGCAGACTTCCCCAGAAACCATGACACCAGGTTAAAGATGACACAAAACCAGTTATTGAGACAATAAGAAGTGACAGATTTGGAGTTGCTTCTGTAACTTTGTTGTGCAACTCATTTGTGTCCATAGACATTCAATACTTGTTTATCAATATTTTTTTTTCATAGACTACATGCTTTACATAGACTACAGAATGGATCTTGCAATCAGTATCAGGTTTATCTCCTGCAGAGGAAAATACAGAAATAATCTCAATGTAAATGTTATCCACTTTTTTTTACCTAATTTTTTATCAAAAAGCATGCAAAAATCAAGTGAGTTCCAGAAATTCTTCTAATCTGGTTTGGAGTGAAAATAAAACTTTTTCTGTAAGTAAAAAATATTCAGAGAAATCAGTTGCAAAATTTTGTTCCAAATGTTTTTAAATTTCATAAAATTGCAATGTATGAAAAACTGGTCTTGAAATTGGAGCAACAGACTCCATTTAACTGGGCTTATCTCTTCTAACAAGTCAAATTGAATGTCACTCAAAAAATGGGGAACAGGTAGCAACAGGCAAAAGTATAGAACAAACAGCAGTAGCAGCTCCTCACCATGCTCAAAGCTGCAATTCTTACTGCAGCTGCAGTATCTCTCCAAATAATTATCTCAATAAAATCCCACCTCCTAGGACCACCAGAATTTTCCTCTTATTTGTTATCCAATACAGTGGATCTTATGAAGCATTACTTTAATATCAAGTTTAAGGGTTTCTTACATAGAGTTGTCCAGTGAAAAACAGTTAAATATACTCTCTCTAGGAATCTTGAGGCTCACTTGAAGGATCAGTGTAATTAGGTTCTACTGCTGAAAAATGTATTCTGAATGTCAAGTTCTGCCTCATACATCTTAATAATATTTATTTGACCAGAAAAAATATTTCATCTCTGATGATAGTATATTTTTCCTCCAGACTTCAAGGAAGATTTAAGTTTCAAACAGATGGTGTGATAAAATCCCAGCCATCACCATGGCTGCAAAAAGCAAATGATGACTACGCACCTCCAAATAGGAGAGATATTCTGCAAATCAATACACTGATGTAGTTATAATATATGTCAAAACAAGAAATTGCCAAAGAGAGGCAGAAGAGCCAAACAGGACAGAATTACCTCAGAATCAGATCCATGAAGAACCACAAAACATAAAATTTAAATAATATTGTCTGCTGAAACTGTTCTGCTTATGTGTGCTCATCTTTAAAAAAAAAAAAAAAAAAAAAAAAAAAAAAAAAAAAAAACTATCTAGTACTCTGAGGACTCTCAGTGATTCAACAATGACAAAATCCCAGAGAAGAACAGGGAAGAAAACCACTGTCCATAAACTTAAGTCCATAAACTTAAGCCAAGGAATGAAACAATACCAATCATTTTCCTGAAATCACTAGAAATATCTCTTGTATAAAAAGCAAAATAAATATTTTTTTTCTAATATCTTCACAGAGCTCAGGAAGAAATCAGGTCTGAAAATAAACAGTGCCTCTGGAGGGTCATCACCTCAGGCATGATTTTTCTGTTTTGTTTCCACACAGTTGTAAATTAATATTAATTCTTCATGACTTATTACAGTTGTCTTTTCCTCTGGAAAAAAATTGACTTGTTTTTTCTTCAAACTGCATTTTTCTCTGTATTGCTTTGTATACTTTTACAAATATGCCTTCACAACAGCCTTAGGCTAGGGTGACATATAAGGATCAAACTGGAGACCTTCTGTGTTAAAACCTTGAAGTGAAAATCCATGACTTTGCAGTTGAGGACTTTAAGAATCCATTCTCTGTGGATCAGTGCCGAAAAGATCCTATAATACCTATTTTTTACTGTTGTTTTTATAACTCAAAAGTATTTCCTATAAAGTTTCTAGGAGATGCATTTTCTTGAACAGTTTATGAATAACAATAGAAATTTATGAGATCCGCGTCAGTCTAAAAAAATCTCCAATTAAGATACTACTCTCTCTTTCCCTGACAGCAATACTGATGTTTCAAATGAAATCAAAATTTTTCATTTAAAAATGTATTAGAGCACTGTTCAACTTCTTCTATTGCAGGAAGGATAGTAGACATTCCAAATAAAAGCTACTTTTCTAGAATGTGAGATCTAGTTTGTCTGCAGTAATTGCTTTTTAACTAATTGAATATATATATTAAAGGTTAAACAGAAGCCTTCCAGCTCTGCAACTTATTTGGTTTGTATCATGATATGAAACTCTCTATGCTCTTCTGGCCTCCCTCACCTTCCTAAGTGCCCTTACAAAACAGGCATGATGCCTTGGAAATTGAGGGTCAGGCAAATGCCAGTGGAGATGCAGGTTTATCTGGAACATTGACCAGAACATGTCAGTCAGACAGATGGATCACAACTACAGGTGTTAAGAAAGAAAGGATAACTGTAGTAGGAAACATCATTATGAGGGGAACTGAGGGTTCTGTATGCCAACTGTGCTTGTCCCACAGGGAAATCTTCTGCTTCCCTAGGACCCAGGTAAGAGACTCCCTGGACAAATTCAGCCTTCTGATTATTACTCACTGCTGCTTGTCTAGGTTGGCAACAAGGAGGTTAATGAGACAAATCCTAGGGGAATCAAAAAGGACTTCAGGGCATTGAGGAGACTGGTTCAAGGGTCAGGAGCGCAGGTGATGTTTTCCTCAATTCCTTTGGTAGCAGGGAAGAATGTCAAAATGTCACAAGAGGACCCATTTAATCAACATGTGGTTTAAAGACTGATGCTGTTGGTAGAGATTTAGATTCTCCAGTCATGGGGTAAATTATGTGGCTCCAGGTCTGCTGGAGACAGATGAAGTTCATCTGTTCAAAAGGAGGATTCTAGCCCACAAGTGATCACAGATTACAATAGAACAACCAAGGAATCAGGCCCAGCCAGCATGGGTTTAAGAAAGGCAGGTCCTGCCTGACCAGCCTAACCAGTTTTGACCGGGTGACATGTCATGTGGATGAGGAAAAGACTGTGGATATAGTCTGCCTGCACTCCAGCAAAGCCTTTGATACTTTCACTACATTCTCCTGGACAAGCTGGCAGCCCCCTGGTTTGACATGTGCACTCTTTGCTGGGTTAAAACCTGGCTGGATGGCTATGCCCAGAAAGAGATAGAGAATGGTGCCACATCCTCTTGATGGATGGTCACGAGTGTTGTTCCCCAGAGCTCAGTATCAGGCCCAGTCTTGTTTAACATCTTTATTGATGATCTGGACAAGGAGGTTGAGTGCAATCTCTGTAACTTTGTGAATGACACTAAGTTGTGTGTGACTGTTGGTCTGCTGGAAGGCAGGAAGGATCTGCAGAGGGATCTGGACAGGCTGGTCAATGGCCCCTGGCCAACAGTACAACAAGGCCAGGGTCCTACACATTGATCACAACAATCGCATGCAGCACTACAAGCTGGGAGCAGAATGACTAGAGGGTGGCCCACCAGAAAAAGGCAGGGGTGCTGGTTGACAGTTGGCTGAACAGGAGACAGCTGTGCCCAGGTGACCAAGAGGGCCAATGACATCCTGGTCTGTGTCAGTAATAGTGTGGCCAGAATGACAGGACACTGATTGTCCCTCTGTACTTGGCAGTGGTGAGGCCACACCTCAACTCCTGTGTTCAGTTCTGGGCCCCTCACTTCAAGAAAGATATTGAGCTGCTGGAGCACATTCAGAGAAGGGACATGAAGCTGGCTTAGGGTCTAATGAGTCCTGTAAAGAGCAGCTGAGGGAGCTTGGTTGCTTAGCTTGGAGAAGAGGACACTCAGGGGAGCCCTTCCTGTCAGGCAACAACGGGATGAGAGATCATACCCACAAGCTGCACCAAGGGAGGTTAGAAGCAATTTCTTCTCAGAAAGGACTGTTAAACATTGAAATGTACTGTCCAGGGAAGTGATGGAGTCCTCATTCGTAATAATACTAATTTATTAATGCATATTTATATAATGAGTATATATTTATATGAACGAGTAATTAATATGACTCTTAAACACCTTTAAGGTGCTGTTTAAGAAATGACTGGATGTGACACTTATGGGTCTGGTTTGGTTGCAAAGGTAGTGATTCATCAAAGGCTCGACTTGAAGATCTTAGAGATCTTTTGCAATCAAAATGATTCTGTGATTCCGTGCTTGTGTAATATGAAATCACAGAGACTTTTGACTTTGTT
This sequence comes from Rhadina sibilatrix, assembly GCA_013400275.1. Lineage (NCBI taxonomy): Eukaryota > Metazoa > Chordata > Aves > Passeriformes > Phylloscopidae > Rhadina > Rhadina sibilatrix. The sequence goes on along the minus strand of VWYO01017752.1, from coordinate 67,896 downwards.
TTGGGACAAGGATGGATGTCTGATGACACAAAGCTTGTTTTGTCGGAAGAATGTTTAGGCCTGGCACAACTCTATCGAATTGTTAAGGTTGGAAAATAACTATTTTCAAGTACAACCATCAAATCCATACCAACCTTACCTGCAGACAGATATCTCTTTTGAAGTAGGTGTGGATATTTCCTCAGAGTGGTGATACACAGTAGTTGCTAGCACCATGACATCAAGAGTATCAAGCAAATGATCACTAGTTCAATGTTGAACTTGCCTGCTCTTTTGTTTTATTGTGTGTTTTTGTTTTTCTTTCCCTTATTCTTTTTTCCTTTAAATGTGGAACCACAGTACAACACGACTGGGACAGCAAAATGTTGTCTGATCCCAGGAGCTGTATGGTGGCATCCACACCCCACTGGGTTTAAACTGACCTGCCTTTCAGCCTGGCAATTCAGCCTGGGCATCAACAACTCCAAATCATGGTGTTCCATCCTTCCTGCTTCCCTCCTCTCTTCCACATTTTTTACCTTCAGGGCCTGGAGCTCAGAGAGAGTGTCCTTGAAGAAGTGAGTCCCCTGCTAGAACCAAAAGTGCCCTGACCCCATCGCCCTGTGATCAAGTCCCAGCACCACTTAATACAAAGGCAAAAACTACCCACCAGAACAGAAAAACCCAGAACCTAAGGCATTGTCAGTACTCTGAGTCCTGGATTGGGGATATCTTTACAATGCTCACGTTACATTATGTGTTATGCAGTCATGCTTCTGAATTTTCTACTCCAGCAAAGGACCAGGTATGTACATTCTGGAATGTACTTGCTTAGATCGGTTTTCATGCCTATATTTTCTTCATTTTGGTTTCTCATTCAACAAAAAAGTTATTTTCATAGAAATTATGCCCATCTCTATTGGGGGAAAAAGAAAAATACCTCATCCAGTCATATTTCAATTTTACATGGACGTATGACCTTATCTGTAATCATCTCATAACCTAGCTTGCATACATTATATTATCGTTCTTTTGAAATATATAAAAAGGAAGAGATGCATTTTCAAAAGGACTTGTTATAACTGTCAGTTGTTTATGTAACTAATTGATCATGTATGTCTCTTGTGTCTTGCTATACCATTCTAGGAATATTTTCAAGAAAAAAACTCTCCATTGTGCTGATATGCCATACTTCAACACACATGGATATTTATTATACAATAAAAATTCCTTTGAAAAAGAGAACTTCCAGTGCTGTTTCTGTGGCTGGAGGAAATCAAAGGGGAAAACTATACAAGATGAAGAATCAAAGACAACTGCTTTATGTAAGGTATAAAGGAAAAAAGTAACTTACAACATTTTACAATTCATCACAAACAATCCAGTAAAGCATATACATGTTGAAGGCCATTGTATGCTATCATGGCAGACAGGAGATCAAAGAGGTAGAAAGAAGCATATGAAGACAGACAATGTGCAAACACGGCAAACAGAAGGTAGTATAATTAAACCAATCTCTATTAGCCATTGGTACATTTGAACTGTCACGTTTTGACAATGTTTACACATATGCTTGCATAATCACATACATATACAGAATCCTTTCATCAGGTCTAACAAGAAACAACAAATACAGACTGAATGCCACTTACACTTACTCTGGGAATAATTATGGTAATCTACCAGACCACTCAAGAGAGAAGAATAGTCAGCACCTGTGGCGTAAAGGGGTGACAGCAGAAGGAGGTGACCAGCAGTTAACCTCTGTGGAACAAAGAAATTGGAGTGCCCTCAACAATTACACTCACCACAGTGTAACAGGAAAGGTCAGATGATTCTTTTAAGTCATGCTGAATAAAAACTCCTCTCGTCTTCCTACTACATCAGTGGTGTCATAAAGAATTTTATTGTTGCTTACAATCCTTGCTGCTCTTATATCATTAGATTATAACAGAAGAAACACTACTACTTTTATCTATGTCTGTAAAGAAAGTTACCAACATATTTGACAGCAGTACCCTCAACACTTCAGGGAAGGTAGCAGAAAAAGGCAATGGTGTTTGAAGCCAAACAAGTCAGAGAGACAAAAGAGATCTTTGGCCCTGCTGGCTCTTGCTGCTACCTCTCTTGTCAGAGAAAAGGCTGAAGAGGCAGGTGTGTGTTCCTGAGGCTATTCCCTCTCTTTCACTATTACCCACTTTTTTCTCCTTGACTAGCTCTCAGACTCGCTGGTCTCCTCCAGGTCTCTAACAGACCTAGAAATGAGCCTGCCTTCTTACAATGTTCTGTCCTCTTGACTGTCCAAATCCACATCTTGTCCTTCTGCTGGAGAAAAGCCAGAGAAGGAGAAAAGCCAGAGAAAGAGAAAAGCAAAGCCACTCAGTGTGACTTCTTGTTCTGAGTAACTGATGCCTTTTGCAAACAAATTTAAAGACAGAGAGGAAAAGACAGCTGGGAAGGGCATTGTATATGAGAAGGATTTTAATAAAGGCGCCTTCCTAACAAAACTTGAATTTTTTTTCAAAAACCTCTATTTTCTGTTTCTATTATGACATAATAATACAGGTACCTGTTTCTTAATTCATTATTTTTATGAGCTAGACTTTTAAAACGAAAATTCTTCTTTCAAAACAGGGATTGTTTATTAGATTATACTATAGGTAAGTAATTTACCTATACCTCAGAAAATAAGTAATACCTGGGAAAACAAAAAAGCTTCTGAGAGTTGGAAGCTGAATTAATTTCTGTCCCATTAGTGACTGTCACATATGTTCACTGGATTGAGAAAGGATGAAGCTATATCATCTGTGGCTTATGTAGCTGAACACAACTTTACAACTGAACATTGCTTAGGTAGTTAAACAGTGCTGCCAGCAAACCCACCCTTTCTGCTTATTTTCACTTTAAAAAAAATCTTCTACTTGTTTGTGCTTCTTACTTAATTTACAAGTAAACTTATTCTGCCTCATTTAATGTAAGACATCTCTAAGAATGAGAAGATAAAAAAAATTAGTCTATTGACTTTTGTTCAGTCCACTGCAATTGAGCACTGAATTGTTTTGCCAGTGGAGCAATATGTAAAAGGTCAAAAAATAACTGTAATGGCTAGAACAGTTTCCAATATAGCATGTGCAGCAGATAGCAGCCCCTTAAAAAATGGCCTGATGTTCATAATTAAAGATGCATATTATTTCTCATTAAAAAAATCTGACATAGGTATTTATTGATTATTTACAGACAAAAGGCATCAAAAAAATAGACTCTGGTACATTTGTAACTGAAGGTAGAATTTAAGGATTCTTAAATGCAGAGCCAAGAAATTTTTAATTGATTGTTAATGTTGGGCTTCTAGGCATCCATTAAGGCACTTAATTGAGGCACCTAATTGATATTCTAAAAACCCAAACATTGGCTACAACCCCAATGAATGAGCAATTCTAGCTTGTCAATATTCTCAAAAATGTGTGTACATCTATTTTGTTGTTTACTTTAAAAGTGAGGTTTAAGTTAGGCACATATATTTGACTGAAGGGCTTAATCTACCTTGCCAGAATAATTAATAGTTTTGCATAAATGTGTACTATAATATGCATGTAAGAGGAAAAACACCTCCATAAAGGTAAAGAAAAATAAATCTGATTAGAAGTATAATAATTACCTAGAGGTAACATTATTAGAATGCAACACAGAATTCCAAATGATAAAATGAAAGAATGAGTGGAAATTGCATGCATTACAACATTTTTTTAGTACATGCCAGCAAAATCTGTGCAGAATACCATATCATCATCACTGCTGCATGGAACACATTTCCCATTAAAAAAAAAAATCAACATAAATAGAATCATAGGATCAAAGAATGGTTTGAGTTGGAAGAGACTAAATATCATATAGATCCCACCATGGCCAGAGATACCACCAACGAGATCAGGTTGCCCAGAGCCCCATCCAGCCCAGCCTTGAACACTTCCAGAGATGGGGCATCCACAACTTCTCTGGGCAATCTGTTCCAGTGCCTCACCACCCTCATGGTAAAGAATTTCCTTCTAACACCAAATATAAATCTCTTTTAGCTTTTTTCTGTCACTGTCTGCCCATGTAAAAGTCACTTTCCATCTTTTTTACATGCTCCCTTTAAGTACTGGAAAGCTGCAATTATGATCCCTGGGCTGAGCAGTCCCAGCTCTCTCAGCTTATCTCCAGAGAGTTGTTTCAGCCCTCAGGTCAGGTTTCTGGCACTTTTCTCGACTTGCTCCAACAGATCCACATTTTCCTTTGCTAAAGACCCCACAACAGGATGCAGCACTTGCAGGTAGGGGTATCACAAGAGCAGAGTATAGGGGCAGAATCACCTTCCTCGACCTGCTGGCCATGCCTTTAAATACATACTGTAGTTTTTTTAAGAAGAATTTTGGGGAACTAATTTGTTGTGATAATACCCCAGTGAACAAAATACGTTGGTCACCAGCTGTATGTTTTCGTGGGGGATCTATTACAGCTTAGATGAGCAGTACTGAGCTTGCTAGGACTTTAAGTTTGTTATCTCAGAAACTTTCAAGGTTAGAAATAGGTGTATCTTTCACAAATATAAAAAAATGTGCTGCATTAGACTGCAGTATCTTTTATGGTCATTTTATTACTATACTTTCATATTTCATTTGGGAAGATGTAGGAGAAAGAAGTGTTTAAAGTGGGAAATATTAGTTTAGGGACAAGGACTGAAACTGCCTGGGCAGAATTTAGCATAGCTGTCACACCTGAATCAAAAGATTTCCTTTATAGCCATTAGAGAGGATCTCTCAAGGTACACAACAGCTCACTGGTTTTAAATACATTCTTCAGGATATGAATCTTAGCAGGTATAGCAAAAATGGAAAAATGGTAGAAATGGCAACAAATCTACAGGGAGAAAGAGTGACTTGATTACAACTACATAAACAACTCAGAAAAAAAAATAAATTTAAATGTTCCTACTGATTCCCTTTTAACTTCCACAATCTCACTGCTAAAACAGAAATCCAAGAAGTTTCATCCCTGCCTTTGTCCCTGCAGTTTAAAACACAGAACATTAAAATAGGTATTTAAGAAATCCTGGTCTACATGCACACTGAGTCATCAGTGCTGAATCTTACAGCAGCAGCAAAATTTTTTAGACTCTTGAGTTGTACATTTGAAACTTAAA
>VWYO01017752.1:34001-62722 GCA_013400275.1 Rhadina sibilatrix | reverse complement strand
TAAAAATTAAAAAAAAAAAAAAAAAAAAAAAAAGAAGCTTCTGCCAAACCAAAATAATTTCTTCTTTTCATTTAATGAGAGAAGACTGTGACATAAATACCAAAAACTTAAGCTTGTTATAAGGTGAAATTCTTGTCAAGAATTTGAACATAATTTTTTACAATTCTTGTTGTTTTTTGATTTGTTCTGTTAAAAGAAACCCAAACACAAGATTCAAGTTTCTTGGTGTTTCTTCTGTTCAGTTACACTAGTTTGGAGGAAGGGCAGGTATTTTTGGAGAATCATACTTCTTCCTGTCACTGCAGCTAATGAGGCACAGGAAACCATTGACTGTTGTTTGATCATGCATACAGAACAAACAACTGTTAGGAAGCACATTCTTCTTCTGAGATGAAGCCATCTGCAGCCAATCCCAGCAGGTTTTCCTATAGGGCTGAAAGTGCACAAGAAGAATACAGATTGTTTCTACTTTCCACATCATTTTAGCAGAGCTTAAGCCAGTACAACTGGGAAAATCAAGATAAACACAGACAGATGTCTAATTTTCCTAGGTAGTCTTTCCAGGTATTGTGCATATATTCTTTTGAACATCTAAGATATTGTTTAAAAAACCCAACAACCCAGAAATTAAACTGGAAGACTTTATCAAATCCTGTACATCAGGAAAAAGCAATCATGAGAGGCAAGATCCACATCTGCCAACATTTGATTTTAATTATTTGTTTGATAGGTATTTCTAGACAAACAAACTCAGTCACTACCGGATGTAGCATGTCTGTGTTAATAATCTGTGATAATTGACTCTTCCTTTTGCCAATTACTACACATCCAAACTGAGTGTCTTTCCTTCTCTCTCTGTCTTTAAATTCACTAGAAGGTTAGAGAATTATAAACTGAAAGATTGGGAAGGATAAGGAATGTCATTAAAATGTGATTGCAATCAAGATTAGGTGTCAGTGTTTATCTTCTGTGAGAAAGCAGAAACAACCAACCTGAGAACTTTCCTGTCTTTAAACAGCATTGTTGACTGTTGCTCTAGAATATCTCTCCTTTTAATATGCTAGAAGCATCTCAATGTTTGTGAAAATAAATTAAAACCAAAACAGGCAACTTGGTCAAATGTAGGAATTATGTGATTGAATAGCATATAGGTATTTTCTCAAAAATTGAGATGAGTGGAAAAATAGACCAATTTATTTATGCATTCTGTGAATGTTTAACATTCAGTTTATTAAGGATAGTATTTTGACTATTATTTTCTGATATTGGTAATTAGCATGTAATACTGATTTATAAATCTGGCTTTAATTATAGCATTCCAGCTAAAGAAATTGAATTTGCAAAGGCTAACTAGCACAAAGCCTCAATTATCAGCTGATTACAATCATTCGGCAGTGTGACAAGTGAGTTGTCATAAGCCCAGTTGTTGTGAGGAAAATAAATGCAGCAAAACATACCAAACATAAATTATTTCAGTCAGTGCAGGAAAAAGAATGGATCTTTATTTTGGAAGTTCAATAAACTAAATGCAAATGTATTAAGATAAGCAGAATTTATGAGGTAAGATATTTTTATAATAACAGATGCTCTTTTCAACATCCCTGGCTATTTCTTTTCCCTAATTTAGATGGATAAACCCCAGTTTTATTTGGTAGATTAAAAGTTAAACATTTCATTTTCATCACAACACAGGTATACATACTATCAAATTAACTGTTATGCATATATTGCCACCTGAGCAGACATGTATTATTTTAGAAAGGTGTTGTGATTACAGAGGTGTGTTGGAACAGAGATGCTTTTGACTCCCAGCTCTACTCAGTTTCTGGACTAGAGTTCAACGATCTAATTTTAGACACTTAACTGAAATATCCCAGTTAGCAACACAGTCTCTTTAGGATTCTTCTAGTGGCCAGTGAAAAGTGATCTCAAACCTTTGCAAGGTAAATCAGGATTTTTTTGGGTCAAATTGCCCACTAGAGGTGCAAATTTTTGTCTTCAGCAGTTACAGAGATTTTAAGATGCCTCAAGTAACTGTCTAACTCAAGCCCTTCTGTGTTCATACGGCCAAGCCACTGAAGTCTTCTGCAGGCAAAATCCAGGAGAAGTGCTCTATATTCTGTCAGAGAGGCTGAACAATCCTGTACAACTTGTGAAGGGGGTTAGTCAAGAATTGGGTACTAGTACTAGGTGTACAGTGAGACTGTATGGGGCACCCACTGGCAAACAAGGCCCCAGACTTAAAGTAAAACAATACAGAGAGCAAGATCAAGCACTGATAGGGAAGCTCCACTCATCCCTTACACCTGTTTCCCTGACTATCATGTTGAATTATTAATAATAAACTGTTAACCATTGCAAAGCCTGTGAACGGCATCTCAGACCCAGGTAGTTGTCTCAGAAAGAAGTAATATGAAATGGACTGGGACACAGAACCTCCATACTAGAATTTTAAGAGCTTATTTCAGGTTGAAATCCAGAGTTGTAAACTTTTTGTTTGATTAAGGCCTTCAGGCCTTTTTGCAGCTTTCTGTTTACAACTGAGGAAGAGATGTCCTATTCAAGTTCACTCAGGTGTTCAGAGGGAATCTGAGTCTTCCTCTTCCTGATGAAATATTAGCCATCACAACTATATTCTGTAATACCTGAATGTACATGTTAGTCAAAATTTAGACAACTTATATTTTGGTAGGAATCAGAAATATTGTTCTATTTTTTGTTGGGATTTTTTGTGGGACCCCTTTTTATATTAAACTGAATGTACTTCCAACAGGAAGGTTGTACTAGTTTGAAAGCAAAGCAGTGGGAGATCCTAAGGCAGAAATACAACGCAATAAGAAAATTAAATAAAATGTAGTAGTACAAAAAACACTGGCAGGGTCAGAATACAACCTGACACCTTGTTGGTAGCAGTTCAGTTAAATGGTGGATGCAGTCCTCTTTGAAGGGATAGATGTGGTTCTGATGAAGCAGTGATTCTATAGAAGGGTGTGGTCTTCCCCTGAAGGCCCAGTTGTGGTTATGGAGTTGTTNTTTCTAATTACCATGCAAAGAGGAGAATGGGATGTACCAGGGTTATGAATATGCATTTGTATTTTGGATATTCAACAGTTTTGTAAATAAAATGACTTTGTGATTTTTTTGTAAGGCAGTATGTTTTTGGGGAACTATCCCACATGCTGCCCGGCGCTGCAATAAGCATACACTTTCTAACTGCAAACTGTTAGAGAGTTTTTGTCTGTCTCAGTTGGATATCGGTATTAGGTTGAAATTCATATTTTTAATAAATCAGTTCTCTGGGAAGTCAGTGGATAAGGCTCTCTGTGGTGTTCCAAATCTCAGATCATATCCAGGTAGGAATACTTGGTTCCTCCTCCCTGGGTGGAGCATCTCATAATGGGATGATGTAATTTTATCAGTCATGCAGTGAGACTCAATGGTCCATTAATAGAAGATATCCCCTGGAGTTATCAGGTATGAATTATGAAGGAGATAAGGAATACTCCTCCACCTCGTTTTAACAGCTTATGAAGATGGCAATAGAATACATGCTTTTGGGTACATCTTACATCATAACCTAAGACAAAGGTTTTGATATTTATTAATGCAAAACTCATTTTATTCTTCTGTCTAGGGTATTTTTAGAATTTAAGAATTTTTAATTTGTAGATTTTTAATTTGGACTTCCCACAGTTGATATGAGTACTGTGAACCTCTTCATGCATAAATTGATTTGATCTGATCATATTTACTATGTTAGCTGAGTTACATTTATAACTTGGATTTATGTATACATGCCTAGGAGCACAAAGGAGAAAAGACATACTTAGTAATAGCAGGTATTTTAACTGGCCAACTCATAATAATATTTATATTAGTAGTTATTAGGATGTCCAGAGACCTTAGTAGGGATCATGTATCAGAACCATTTCTTAAAGGTATATGGTTTAGGGTTCAACAAACAGTCTTTTGTAGGTAGCTTGTCTTTGTTCTTCAGTCAGATCTTTACTACAAGTCTTATTTGTCACGGTGCTAACTTGGAGATAATGAGGTCCATACAGTGAACTTGCATCTACCTGTTGCAACTTACATAGCTGGTATTTTCAATAGAAAATTACATGAAACATCAGTATATTTATCCTTACAATCTTATGATAAAGCACTAGCCAGTATTATTTCTTTTATTTATAGAAAATTAAATCAGTAATGATGCTTCTCATTTGAGAAGTGAAAATATGCAGCAGTGTCTCCCAAAATGCTAGGGCCTGATCTTTCTAGGTCAGATGCAGACTGAGGCCATCCAGCTCTGGGCCTTTTCACCCTAGGATTGTTTTTTGCCTCCAGAGAACAGGGACTTTGCAGGCAACAGAACATCCTACATGGATCTGGGATATGGCTGGGCTCAAAAGCGCTGCTAATCTAAGAACTGCCACTGAGAATAACATTTGACCAGTTTTTGAGGTAGAAATAAGGAATTACAACAGTTTTTCTTAAATCCTGCCTAATTCCATTGAATAATTTTTCTCTATCACTTTTTAGGAGATGTAATTGTTGCACAAAATTAAATTTTTCCTGGTAAAGAATGTATGTTCTCAAATGAATTATGCGCAAGATATTTGTCAGAATCTCTTATAATGCGCTAAGTGAAATAATGAAAAAAGAAGGTCATACTAAACCCTAATTTTGGTAAAATGCAATGTTTCTTTTATATTTATAATGGAACTACTTTGAGAAAAACTTGTGGTTCATTATGAATCACTGTCTATTTAATTTAAAAGATTTCCTAGCTCAAGCAGTACAAGCAAATTTCTAATTTTGAAATGACCTTACAAGATGTTATTTTGTTTTTCAGTGTTTCATATGAAGAGTTTTCTAGTTTTAAACTGTGTCTATGTATTTGTTAAAATTTTGGATGTATACAATCTACCAAATATGGCAGTAGATTTTACTTTACAAAATGTGTTGAATGGAACCCCTGAAAGCCAAGGAAACTCACACATTAAGAGTTCTGCAGATACACAAACTGTGTAAGTTATGAAAAACCATTTTCTATTAAGATATGGCAAAAATTCAATAGAAGCACAGTAAAAAAATCACTGAATGATAACCACTTTGTCCCTTACTGTGCAGTGGTATGCTCTGTGCTTCAGAATCCTGATGACATTATGAAATGTCATAATATCCTGATGACATTAGGAAAGATATTTTGTTAAAAGAAATCCAACAAATCAACAGGAAAACCCAAAATTAGTTGCAATAATATTTTTGAAGAGTAACTTGTGTCTACTGTGTCTTTTGATCGTTTATTTGTTTAGTCTTGCCCATCACCAAAACATATCCTCTTTACTCCATATTTAATTTACTAAAAATAACAACATTAAACTTTTGTCTTAGCTCAAAGTTTTCTTGTTTTCTTTAGTCAGAAATTGCTTCCAGGTGCTGGATGTGATAAAATAACCTTCTCACACTCTCCTATAACAAAATTTGAATGAACTGCTGAAACATTTGGTATAATATTGGTAGTAAAACTTATTTGGTGTGAATTAGATTAGCTATTTCACTGCCATATAAGCAAAGCAAGCAAACAAACAAAGATAAATCATCAATTGCTGACACTTCACAAAGCATTGTACCTCTCTTTTAGTCTGAATTTTCTCAGTTTGTCCAACCCAGATTTTAATTATTGTATTGACTTAAAACTTTGTCCTTCAGACTTAAGAGTCCCTTGTCAGAGCTGGTTCTGTGTTTACTGGGTTACTGACTCTGATGAATACATCTTCTCCCTTAATGAAGGAAATGAGCTGAACTCCTAGTTGTTCATATTACAGATAAGCAGATTTAGTAACCCTTCTTTATTTCTAGTTACTCAGATATTTTTGGTAGCTTAGCCCAACACCATCCAATTTATAAGACAGTCATTTCATAAGCTGACACAGATTGTATTTGATTTAGTGCTTATCTTTCATTTTGAATAGCAGTGAGCAAATCTATGTCACTGATGAAAAAGAAAGCCTTCAGGTCAAATTCATTTCTCCTGCATACAGTAGCTACACCCAGAATTCAAATTGTACCCTGCCAGTTCAGACAGACTAGATGGGGATTTCAGTATTTGTGGGATTGATGGGAGGAAATATGCCATTGCTTCTATGAACAATTGAGATTGTTTAATTTCTCAGTTGTACATTTCTAATTGCATGTACTTTCTCATGGAATGTACAGTGGAAAAGAGAGTTTTAAGATCTCAGAAAGAAATCTGAGACATGACCTCTCACTTGATATATATGTTTTAGATTAAGCACAAGAGAAAATTTAGATCTTCCTTTGATTCAAACAACTTAAGGTTTCACTTTTGTTTCTTTATATTTGTATTGAACAAGCAAAGTGTTGTTCTGGCTAAATTCCAAGATTTGGGGCTTCTTTTTTAATCTAGTGAAAATAATTTTTTAAAATAAATCAATATTTCTTTTATTCTGCTTTGATTCCATTAGCAATGTGGAAGTACCATTGGGGGATCAGCCATACAGAAAGAGGAATTTCTGTATAGACCAATGAAGGGAGAATAATAGTATATTTTGAGATATGAAAAGATTTTTCCAAAACTCACAATTCAGTAACAAGGTGCAGTGATTAGTGTTACAGATTTTCCCCTCCTATTACTTCCTTCTTTTACCTTAAGTACCTTTCGGGTTTAATTTTCTGCTCTAATCTAGGAATATTGTTTTTTATGCTCCCTGCTGTGCAAAATTTCTCTCAGTAAAATTGTGCTTTAAAATTCAGCATTTAGTTCCTTCTCTGTACATAAAAGTACTAAATTCATAATATTACAGCCTCAGTCCCCAATTTCCTAATCTGTACCTTTTCCACTGGTTCAATTTCAAAACATAAACAGCCAAATGGGCATGCTGAATAAAGTGGAGAGGTACACAGCATTTCAAATATCATCATATATTGGTATTTCTTACCACATCCTGGGGCACATAAGTTAGAAAGGGAAGGAATTTATGTGTCTAGACTTGAGAAGTAAATAGAAACAAATTCTGCCAGGAAAATCTTGACATGGTGGAATACCAGAACGCCTTCAAAACCAGGTAACCTCATTTGCAAGATATTTTGAGTACCTTGTATTGTAACCAGTGACTACACAAAAGACAACATGCAACAAATAAGGACAAATAAAAACATTGGCATAATTTGGCTAAAATTACCTTTTAAGATGAAGAAGGAAATCTATAGAAGACTCTGTAATGAAACCCAGTTCACAGACAGTGATTTTATAATTAAGGGATATTTTCTGCTTAGAATAAGGAAATGCAAGGAAAAGCTGAGGCCAAGTTAACAATATGTGTTTCATAAATGCTTTAACAAGTTATATTGACCGGCCAATATATATTCCTATGGCAACTTCATGAAAAAGTGAAATTAAGATTTGCCTTCCTCAAATAGAAAACTAAGGAATATCAGGTGTGTTTGTTTTTTGCAGATGCAAATTAGTTTTTATTAATCTGTTACCACCCTGTTTATATCTTGGCAGTGAAAGATAATGGTTCAAATGTGGTGCATCAACAAAGAGCAGAATGTGCTCATGTTGATCAAATGCAGAACTCTTCAGCCCCAAGGGCCTTGAGGGAAAGCTGTATGAGGAGCATCTGAGATCACTAAGTTTATTCAGCCTGGAGAAGAGGAAACAGAGGGGAGACCTTATCATAGCTACAACTTCCTCATAAGAGGAGAGGTAGACACTGTTCTCTTCTCTGTGGTGACCAGTGATAGTGCCCAAGGGAAAGGCCTGAAGCTGTGTCAGGGGAAGCTTAAGTCAGATATTAACAGGAAATGGTTTCTCACCCAGAGGGTGTCTGGGCACTGAAAGAGGCTCCCCAGGGAAGTGGTCACAGCAGCAGCCTGGCAGAGTTCAAGAGGCATTTGCACAATACCTTTGGACATATGGTGTGACTCTTGGGGTGTTCTGTGAAGGGCCAGGAGTTGGACTCAATGATCTTTGTGGGTCCCTTTTATTCAGCATATTCTATGATTTGTGATTCTATGATATCTGTCATGGCATAACTACTTATCAAAACATATGTGAAAGTGTTGTGTAGTTCTCTACTTTGTAAGATGGGAAAATATTTTCATGTAATTCTTCTTTCCTGATATTGCTGTCAGAAGATTTTTGAAATTTTTGGGATTTTTTTTTTTTTATTGGTTGACTGCTATTGTAGTCTAGGTTTTCTGTGTGTCTGTGTATGTGAGTGTGTGTGTGATTGTGTTTTTTTTTTCTGATGCACAAATTTATGTCACTCTTTCACAGATTAAAACCAAGTGATACACAGTAACTCAAATAAAATTTACTTGATATCTAGGGCTTTTATATTTTTAAGTGGAACATTTCTTACCAGCATAATTTTAGGACACATTAAGGAATATTCCCCGTTACTCATAAGCATGATATCCAATTCTGAAATTGTCTACACTCATCCAGACTAGTGAAGCATGACAGTAATCCATCACTTGCAGAGGTACTTATTTCCTACCAGATACCAGCTATATTTTAGAGATAATTGTTTGTGTTATTGTCATTGTGACAGTGAAATTAGTTTCTGTAAATATGCAAAATATAGAACCATGGAAAGATTTAAATCAGATTTACAGAAACTTTGTACTTTATAAAATTACCATCTCATGATGTGGAAAATAAAACGAAAAAACCCTCAAACTCTATCTCTTTTTCACCTTACTAATATTTTATATTTCTTTCTGTGTGCTTACGTAGTTATAGAATGCTTCGAATGTCGTGGCTAGTACAAGACTGCCATCTACAGGCTATACAGGAAAAAAGTGCTTTAAAAGACTAGACACGGACTCGTTTGAAATAGAGTTTTTAAAGCAAATTCTGACTTTTTTTTTTTTTCCCGAGTGCCTAATATCTCTTGCAATCTCTAAGAAAGATTTTTGTACTTGATATTTACACTGGGCAAATTGTGTTTAGGGTTTGACTACACACAAATTCGAGTCAGCAAGCCTTAAATTCACCTTTCTTCCAGGTTCATTTTATGCCTTCCTGCATACAGAAGTGCTCCTTCAAAAAATGTCTTGAAATTCCATTTTTGTGCAATAGAAAAAATTTGGATATGAGTTCCTGATTGCCACAATATACTAAAAATTAAATAAAACATTTAAAATTATAGAGGTAATCAAAAACAGGGTGTCTTCTTTTAGATATATGTTTAATAATGTTCAGGTACTTAGACATACACATCATAAGTATTTGGCTTATAAAATAAGCATTTATATACAATATCCATATTTGACAATTATTTTTGTATAATGAATATTCTTTTGGTTTGTCCACCATAAATCCAAATAGTGATAGATGTTTTCTATTTTCAGTTAAAAATCACTATCCCAAAAAATCCTTCAGCTTGTATTTATTTTATTATACATGCTTTGAAACTTATCCATTCATTTCAAAAGACCCAAAACAAAACAAAAAGAAAACAAACCCACACAACACAACGGTCAGAGGCTGAAATATTATTTATGGCTTACAGATCTTGGTGAAGGATTTTGCCTGTTATAGCAAAATTGTATAACAGAAGCTGAAGACCACCATACCCTGAATGGGGCCCTGACTAAAGCCCTACACTTGTAGCTGATAGAGATAAGATAAAGTGCCTGAGGTCTGGACTAGGGGAAGAGGAATCCATTCACAGAGAGATCAAGCTTAGCACCCTCAGGGTGGAGACCACAGCTCCAGGGGTATCAGCTGCTGGGCTGGCACAGGCCCTCACACCAAAGAGTCGAAGAGAGTGATGCCTTAAGTTTTAGCTTTCATGTTTTTCAGATTCTGTGCTGCCTAGGGATGTAGTTCTGAGCCTCATATTAAGTGCCAGTAAGCTCTCTTCACGGAGTAGGTAGACAAAACAAATCCTTTTCCTGCTGAAGGACAAGGACAACAGTTACAAATTTTCAGGCCCAAAAGCATAAGCAACAATAGATTGAAGAGAGAAACAAGAAGGATAAGACCTCATCACCTGAGACTGTGGTTGGACCATTGGGGTCCAGTATGCAAATGGACCAACACTTATAAAAGTTTAAGACCTGGCGACTGGTCGTCCATTTTTGTGACCATTCTTTGTCTGCCTTAGGTGTAGCCCTGGTCAGGCTTTTTTCCTGCCCAAGATGAACCCTAAATATCTACTTTATTCTCTGGCTCTGTCCAGTCTCTGTTTCAGGTCAGCCTTCCCAAGATATCAAGAAGAAGAAGAAGAGAGGTTTTGGGTATGTGATAAAAAAGCCTCTGGTCTGGGGCAGTGAATGCCTATCCTCTGCTGTGCAAAGGAGCCCAAGCTGCAGGGGTCCCTTCACCTGGGGAAAAGCTCATCCACAGCAGAGGGGGTGACACAGCCCATCAAAGACCCCCCACCAAAGGGGCCCCAGACCCTGCACCAGAGCACTGCAGGTGATGTAACAGACCCTCACTGCTGCAAGGGACAGTGTCAAACTGGCTCCTTGTAAGGGAGGCACCTGGGCATTCCCATCTGGCCTAATTGTATATTAATACACAGAATTCTATATTTTTGACATGGCTGCAGCAGTGGGGGATTCTCACCACTAAGACCAGATAGAGGGGAGCAATAATAGGACCCTTGGATGGGTGATATGGATATGCTTCTACCTGTTACTCTCCCCTGTCCCTCCCAACACCACACACACTTCTTTTTCCATTTCTTTCCATCTTTATTATCTCTTTCTTCCTTGTCTCTTTCTTCCTCATTGCCTCCTTTAATATTAAATAAAATATAGCAAGTTCTTTTGGTACCAACATCTAATCATTTGGTTTTAATGAACCTTTGGGATGTATTTTGAACCTTTCTGGCTTCGAACCATTTTATTCACAGAGACTTGGTTTTCTTTGCTCTTCTGTGTTTAAACTGGCTCATAACACCAACCAAAATCAGGGAATGCATAACCTGAATAAGCTCAACCATTTAATTAGACCATAGATTATATTTGCTTGCAAAACTCCTGCTGGAAGTAATGAGATCTTTGCACAAAAAATGATGGCAAGTCTGTGCACAGTAATCAACTACAAACTTCTAAGAGGAAACTTCCTAAATATTCCTTTATTCCTGTCCTAATACTAACTCAATTTAAGCTGAGTAATAATAAGTTAATAAACAATAGATTGTTTTGTGTTCTTATTTTTAATTATTAGAAAGAGAACAAAACTGTTTTGAGATATATATTAATTTTTATGGCTGCTGTAATACATATGTTATACATGGTGTATTGGAAGAACTGAGTCTCTTCACCCTGAAGAAGAAAAAGGCAAAGACAGACTCTAATTCCTTTCTCCCATTATCTGTGGTGAATTTTAAAAGAAAATACAGCTAGACTCTTGATTGTATTAAGCAACAAAAGAAGAGACATTTGGCACAACTTAGAGGAAGTATGTTTAAGGCAGAGAAAAATGAGGGGAAGAAATCAATGTGGGTTGTGAAGGTGCATCAAAGGTGCTGCAGAGGTACTAAAATGCGACCGAACCTTTTGCAATCTGATCTAACCTCAAAGCTGACCCTGATTTGAAAGCAGTGGCAGATTTCCAGAAATACTAGAAAACTAGTAGCTTAAATTTTTCATATACCTTAGGATTTTTGTGAAGACTTTCCCATCAACTTTTTGCACTAAATTTATGTTGATTTCTCTGAGGTTTGGATCAGGCAGTTACAGAGCAGATGCTAATGTAGTTTGAACCTTACAGCTGTGGCTATCAAGAATAAAGGAAAAGCGCAAACTCAGTGCTAAACAGAAATCCATTTCTGCCTTGTGGAGTTAATTAGCAATTGATTTAAAAACTAGCTGTAAACACATATTTGCTGTTAATGATTCTGAACAGTGTTCTTTAGGGATCAGGTGTGAAGATATGAATTTAAAAAATCCTTCACAACTAAGAAAAACGCTAACACCATTACTTTAAATTCCTGTTACTGCATACTTTGAATCTTTTAATGATAATATATTAGACACATAAGAAAACAAGTAAACAAAAGTAGGACCTAAAGTTATCTAAGTTCACTAAATGGCTTTGTGACATCAATTTATAATGCAATTTAGTAGTAAACACTGTGGGTAAACTGACAAGTTTAATTGATTATACCAAGTACAAAACACAAGAAATGTATTTGCTGTTAAGACATGCTGGCAAATGAATGTGCATGTCTTCAAAATGGAATTACAACAAGAAAGCAGTTATAACAGGACTAGAGCTTCCCAAATATAGTGTGGTTTATTACATGCAAGGTACAATGTGAGTTAAAGACAACAGAGAGTGAGAAGACAAAAAAGTCAATACAGTTTTCACCCTCAGAAACTACAAAAGCCATTGTGTTAAAGGTAACAAAAATATTTGAAGACTTTTGTGTTTTGTTTAAATGCCACTCTACAGAAAAGGAGATTACCTTGTGAATCTCTTTTACTGCACAATAAGTTTATTTTAAAAAAATCAATTCTTTAGCAAGGCTTGACCAAAATGTGTTGTGAGCAGGGAGGTGGGAGGCACAAGGGAAGGTAACTGTGAGCTCATTATTACTTCACAGGCCAGAAAGAGAATCCTGCAGAATGTCCAGTCTTTAGGTTTCTAGCCACCATTTTTACCAAAGGTGTGGAAAAGTATGAAGTCTGCTCAAATGACGCCTCTGTAACCAATTTAATAACAAAATCAGAAAATTATTTGACTGAAACTATTTGTTTAGAATAGTTATTACACATAATGCATTTTTTGTAAAAGAAACCAAACAGTTATGATTCTTTATTTTTATTTCAAATGTATGAACTTAGGTTACATAAATATTTTCACAAACAAAAACAAAAACAAGGAAAAAACAAACAAACAAAAAACCACTCCAAAAAGTGTTAATACTCTTTCTATCTATCAAATTTGTAGTTCAAGTTGTGTATAAACTAATGCTAATCAACATGAATTAAGTAGGCAGAATATGCTGGATTTACACTGTTTATATACAACCTGCTAAAATTATGTGGATGCTGAATAATCTGAGAGAACCTACAGAGCTTCCCAACTATAACATTCTTACAGCATTAGCTTGAATTATATTAAGCAGTAGTGAGTATATGTTTCGGGTACTTCAATTTGTTCAAATATATAAATGTACAATTAAGGACTGGAAGGAACCTCTTAAAAACAGATGCTGCAGACAGGGCCTCATGCCATTTAGCTTTCAGCTCCCCTATATTGCCACTGCTAAAGTCAATGCAGCAATCACAGAATCTCACGTAATGGTTGTTGTTGGAAAGAATCTCTTGGAATCCTGTAATCAAACTCTCTTGCTCAGAGGAGAGTCAGTTGGAAGAGGTCACTCAGGAAAATGGCAATGTCCAGTCAGGTTTCATATATCTCCAAGAGCTGGGACTCTGCTTGACCACTTTCTGAGTAAAAAAAAAAAAAAATAAATTTGTTTCAATTAAGTGATTTTTCCTGTATTAAAAAAATTGGGCCTGTTTTCACTTGTCCTGTTGGTGGGCACAACTGTGGAGCTTCAAGTGCATCTTTTTTGCTACCTTGCATCAGGTATTTATATAGATTATATGATCCCTGAGACTTTGTTAAGATCGTATTATTAAAATTCTTAGAGAGATGCCTTTGCCTGAATTAAGGTGATAGCAATGCCTTATGGCAAAGTCAATAACACATGTTTTTATTTAAAAGTAGACAGTCACCATCCTTTGGATCCCCTGACAAGTCTTGACTGTTGCAATTTCGATTTCTGCTGGTCTAAATGATGGTTACTATCTTGATCCATCAGGAGTGAGAGAAGCCTATGGAACATAAAAATTCCACAAGTTATATACACTAAGGTTCAAGTGAAAACATCCAGGTAGCTGGCATAGGACCAGGAGTTTCACACTGAATTATACAATGCTGTGGATCACAGGACATTTCAGGAGTCTTTGACACCTTCTAAGACATTGCAGCTACTTATTAAGTCAGCATGTGAGTCAGGTATGCCCCATCCTGGCCCATCAGCAGGGATGGATACTTTGAGGTTACAATGGTGTCAATGTCTTGGTATTTGCCCAAGGGGAGTTATTGCCACTGAGTCACTTGAGTAAGGACCAGGAGATGGTACCCACCTCCTTGAATGATTTTCCTCTTTCCTTATCTTGCTGAACAGCAGCAGTAGCCTGAGGTGCCAGGTGTGCTTGTCCTCTGAGCCATTAGCATTCCAGTCTCTATTCCAGTATCAGCTGTGGCTATATTCTTCTCCCCAGACCTGGATTAACTGAAAAATAGTACCACCTTTTTCTTATCTCAAATTCCTATCACAATCCCAATTCCTGTTAGGCATATTTGGGAAGGGCTGGACTTACTGGTTGCAGAGGAACAGCTGCTTCTTTGCAGTTTGCTACAGGGGACAAAGGTCCACCCAAGATAATGTTTATGCCATTGAACACATCAGTCTCTCACAGCTCTCACAGGCAGCTATTGGTCTTCTGCACTGTAACAGTCCACAAAATCCATGTTCATTTTGAGCTGACAAGTATGTGGAAATGTCAACAAATTAAATTTCATTCCTCCCTCTCCCCCCAAAAAATCCTATTCTATTTTATCATATTAGCTGTTTCTATTCTGACAGATGTGCTACAGACTGTGATTTAGACTGAGTTCACATCCTAAAAACCTTTGCTCATAAGAACATGTCTGTAAGTTTGTGGGTTATTTTGAATCTGGAAGTTCAGTGTCAATGAATACCATCATTATAGTTCAACTACCCTGAAAAACAACACAGAAGTGTATAAGGTCCATTCAGTTAAACCTTTTTGCTTTGAGTGTAGTTCACCCTGCTGGAAGAACTATTAAAAGCACTTTAGAGTATTTTAGTTTCATTTAATCCACGAATGCAATTGGACTTTCTGTATTCAGGTACAGATTTATCCTCTGAGAAAATACTTGTGCAATACACTTAGTAGAAATATAATTTACAATAGCAACATTCTATTTAGATAATTGTACCATATTTAAGCAAGTTTTGCATCAGTTTAAATTAATTACAGATCATAATGATATCTAAATTTGTAAATGAAGGAACTCTGATTCTGCCTAAATATTCTTGATTTATATATAAATATGTTTCCTTCTTCAAAACAAGAGTAAGCAAGTTGTGTGTCATGTTCTCCTAGTGCTGACCTCTTTCTGCTACTTTAATAAACTGCAGTGGAACTAATCTGAAGTAGATGTACTATGGTAAAATAGAATAAAACAACATCTGCTATAGAAATATCCATCACTAGCCCCATATTCTCAAAGCCTTCTGCAAGCTAGTAATAAGGAGATATAAATGACTTCACTTTGCCAATTTCTAGTTGTGCAGCCAGTGTGAAATACAGAGATTATAAAATGTTCCTCTGTCACATATTTTGGTGGTGATTGGACTATCTAGGGAAATATGGGATTTTATTCTTGGTAGTGTAAGATAATAACAATAACTGTAAAACTAATATTGTTCTTTTCTATAATTGCTGCTATTCATCATATGGTGTGAGAAGCTCAGGAACAAATATGCACCACTTTGTTTCATTGTAGGCTTCTGGATAAAACTATCATATTATTACCAAGTCTTTCTTAGGTAAAGAATTATTCAAGGAAAACATATGATAATGATTGCTTATACTTGAAGACAGGCTTATGGAAATAAGATCTTGTTAGTAGTTTCATGACTAACCACGGTCCTTCTAGCCACCCTTTGAACACAGAGACATTGTACTGAAACTACCAGTATTGTCAGTGACATGTGCCCTGTAGTTAATATATTGAGGTAATGTGGTACATTGATGCCTTGCCTAGATAACTTGCATTCCACAATCACTCTTGAAAAGTCAAAGGCAAGTTACATTCAAATATCAAAATTTTTAAAAAAATTAACAAATGATGCTTTATAGTGGTTTGGAAGCTATGGCTTCATTATTCTCAATTTTCCCCAAATTTACCACTTCGATAAAATTTGTCAGACCATCTATTTATGTGAAATTGTAATTGTTTCTAAACTATTAGTCAAATTATTTCTTTCTTTCTCCATAAAATAATGATTATTTTCTTTTTCCTGTTTCACTCCCCAGTGAAATAAAATCTTACTCATGTAGTCAAAGCGTAATATTATTTTCTTATCTTCATAAATGTTTCAAAACAGCTAATTAAGGGTTAATGAGTGATAGTTTGTTGTGTGGGGAAAGATAAAATGTATATTTGAAGAAAATTAAAAGGAAACATCAGAGCAGATTTATTTTAATTTAATTGTATCTCATGTGAAATTAATTGGATGACACTGCACCAGTTGTATTTTATATTATAAAAAGCAAACAAACCAGTCACAATCATTTAAGTTGTGCATATATGTATATACTATAAGGCCCTTTTTAACACATTGAGGCAAAATGGTCAAGCTCTAATAAAGTATTCAAGTAATTTAGAGACAGCTAATGATTTATAACATCACAGAACTCATCTAATCTAATATAATATATATCTCTTCAGCTGAGATATTAATTCTTGGTTTCCAGTGTTTTACATGGAAACAAATAAGGCTTTGAAGGACAGGATTTATCCTAAGATTGGCATCTAAAATGAAAAAGTCATAGAATGATTTGTATTGGGAGGGACCTTTAAAGGTCATGCTGTGACCAGGGAGAGTAAAACAGAAAGAGGCAACAGGATAGTTACCTGTAGAAACATAACTATTTTTGGCTTCTGAGTTTTTCAGTCACTACAATGTAGCTCTAAAACTTCTACTGGATTTCAAAACACTTTTGTTTCTAATACATGTAATAGTAAAAATTAAGTAAATGGTCATAATAGGAGGGGTATTCACATTCCACAGGTTGAAACTGAATGGCGCTGAAATACAAACCTTATACACTGATTTAGGTCATCTGTGAGGACTGAAAAGCATAAGAAATAAGAAGTTGCTTTGCAGAAGGAGTCTCACTTCAAAAGCAAGTCTGTTTGGGTTTATTTGGGAAAAATATTAGATCTCTATATGTCTTTATGCAGCAGTATGGTTCTGGTGATAAATGGAAGTTGGGATAATACTGTACTATTTTGCTTATGTCTAATTTAATTAAATAAAACTGAAAAGGTAGGTAGACAGGCTGTTTCCTCTTTCTCCTCTTCAAAACTTTACAAACTCACAAAGTGTACATGAAATTCCAGGAGCCAGGAATTCTGAGAATATCCCTCTTTTTTTCTTTTAACAGCACAAGAGATATTATGAAAAAAATGGCTGCCAAATTTTTCCATCCAAAACTCCTCAATTGCATTCAGTAGGTTCTGCAAAAGAAAAGAAACAGCCAGAAATAAAAGGAATGTTAGTATTTTCTTGAATTGATCAAGAAAAAGAAGACAATTATATAAATTGTTTGTTGTCAATGTATTTTTATACAAATTATTTCCTCTGAGATTTTTTAATATGTATAGAAGAAAAAACCCAAGCAAATAGACCACTGTTATCTCAGTCTTTAAATGTTTTTGATAATTAAAAATACACATGAATATGATTTTCAAGTGGTATTTGTGCTGATCTTTGTGTGTCAGTAAACAAAGATACATAAAAGGAGTCATTTCCATTTTGTCTTTTCAAGACTGTATCTTTCTTTCTTCCTATGTGTATGGGGAGGAAGGAAAGAAACCACTGCTCCTTAGAAGGACAGAGAAACAAAGGAGTTCAATGAATGAGTTGCTGGGGAGAAAAAAAAAAACAAAATATTTTAAAAAGGACTGTCCAACTTGCTGTTAAAGAACATGGCTGAAAACCTGAATCAGAAAATATGGCAGATACTGGATATCAGATAGAAAAGACAAAAAAAGATCTAATTAGAAGTGAACAGAAAAAATAACTTTTGTAATGAAATTTGGGGTTTTTTAATAAAACTTCAAGTGTTATTATGTTAACCCTTTGCTAAATAGTTAACTAAATGTTAAACAGATGGCCAATATTATAACTAAAATTCAACCTAGCTTCAGATGTTGTGTTAGAAGTGATAGCGTTTTTACACTTGCAAATAAGAATCTCAGCATTAAAACAAATTCAGGAGCATGCCAGAAGAACACGGCTCCAGGGTGAAACATGCCTTTTATTATATCTAAAATACAGCTGCATTGCTACAAATAGGGCAATTGGATTCAGTTAATTTGTTAACTACTTCTAAGGAGAATAAAGCTAACCTTAGCCTAATATTTATATCCTGGGATTGAGGAAACTAAGTTGATATCATTCTGTAGTCAGTTTTAGACATGTAAGTGAGAAGTGTAATACTTTTACAGACTCTCAGCTACACCATTTCTCTTTATTTTATTTGTAATATTCTGCATGTATTACTCACTGTGATTACATTCCCAGTAACATTATTCTTACATCCTTTCTTCATACTCTGTAACACCTTCCCCATGTGACTAAAACAAAATATATATTCCTCCTAAAATGCTGTCCTCTGATAAATTCCCATCTCTTATCTGTCTTATATTTTGATGAAGTTAAAAAAGCCAAAATAAGTTATTAATTGGAATTGCAAGATAGAAGTGTTGTTTTGTTGTTTTACTGATTTAAAAACTTCAGTCTAGAACTGAGTCAAATAAAAAAATTAGTGTATGTGCACTTTATATGACTCCTGGATTAAAGTAGATCAAGACATCTAAATACAGAAAATGATGAAAAAAAGCTTACAATGTTCAACACTGCATTGAATGTTTCTGTTCTCACTTTCATCACTAAGTTAGAAGAATAATGTAGAAAAGGAAAGTAATACCTAACTTTAATTTACCAAAGAAAAATCAAACTGCACTTCAGTGTCTGCTGCTTCTCTGTAGTTAATTTCAGTATATTCCTAATGCTATTCTTTGATTTACCTAATACTAGCAAAAATGTTTTGCCACATTTTTTAAGTTCTATTCTCTTACTTTGTGCTGTCTCCATGGTTGCTTGTCATTCTAGGCCATTTGAAATCAATCAAACCTTAAAATTTCTGGAAGAAATTTATAACTTGGTTGCTTTCAACAACAAAGGATTGGATTTTAATACTTATGAGTTTATTTCCAGGCCTCTGTTTTTTATTGCTTTCACATCCTGGATCAGACGTAAAAATTGTAAACTTTGTCACTATCACTCAGTGTTGACTCTTCTCCCAAAATACTCATCTTAAATCTGGAAGACACCAATGACAAGTCTCAATATTAAGTTAATCATTATGAAACAGGAAATTTTATAGCTGGTATTACAGAGTACCTCTAAGGATGTTAAAGACAGCAATATATTAAGCAGCATGTTCTATTTAACTAGGATGTTGCTTGGTTAAATTAAGGTGGACTCTAAGCTGAGTCTGTGGTAACTCTCTGTTGCAAAGTTGTTATCTCAGCAGTGCCCCAACAGGGCAGAGCTATGTAGGGTCATAGAACATGAGCACATGTGGCAGAGCCAGGGGCTGGTCACAGGGTTCATCCAAAAACCTCAACAATGCAAGGGGAGTCAACATGGCCGGGTCCAGGTGAGTCCATGGAGGTCCAGCCAGGAGAAACAGGAAACAGAAGGCAGGTACACAGACAGTGCAGATTAGTACAGGATAATGGTTGGATAAATTGATTAATTTTGGGCAATATGTCTTTGGCCAGGCTAGATTCAGTGCCATTTTTTCATCTTCCCACATCACACATAATAGTACATAAATATCACATCTGCAATGGATAGTATGCTGTGCTGATTGAACAAAAAGATTATGTTCTGATGTCACACGAAGATTAACTATGTATTTGTGGCTGGTCTAGCAGCACACAGGTTTAGTATGAAAGAGTGGAAGCAAAGCCCTGCATAGGTGGAGACTTCTGTACTTAAACTATCCTGAAATTAATGTAAATTTGGATTATTAGAAGATACTCAAAATTAATGTTATTCATAATCTCAAAGGCATACTACTCAAACAATTTCTCAACAAAGAACTTAAGAAAATTATTTTCATCATTATTTTCAGACCTAATGTCTCAACATGATTTTTAATTTTAGAAATTCCTATATTCACCATACAGTGTATTTATGTGCTATAGATAACAAATTCTTCAGTAAATTAATTTTTCAGAATGCATAAATAATTCAGAGTAACCTGCTGATTGTCTTAATATTTTCTCTTTTTTTTCTTTCTTCTTCTTTTTTTCTGTTATTCTTTTGAAATAATCCACCACTGCTCATGTTTTTCAAGATTTATTTGGTGTTTTGTGTTGTGTTGGTTTTTTGATTTTTTTTTCTTTTTGCTTTTGCTTGCATTTTACTTGGGAAGTCTGCAATGAAGCATTTTTCTTCTCTGCTTTCTCAAAAATAAAACATCTTATTTAAAGACTTGAGAAACTGGAAAAAAGTCAGATGGTAATAAAATGAAAAACTGCTTCAGCACAGAAGAAAAAATGGTGATGCTATTTATTCAGTGACATTTCAGAATCAACTAAGAATCAGCTAAGTACTTCATAGTTTCATATTTTGGAACTTTCTTTTAATTGTAGTGATAAGGGATTAAACACAGTATCTGAATTTGTCTTGAACTCTGAATTTCGTGCTACTACTTTGATAAATAACTCAAAGTAAAATTTCTACAGGTTATCAGATTTTTTGTCATTTTCTGTATCCTTCTCTTCATTCAGCAGACAGATAGTATTCTATGAAAAAATATATATCTAAATATGCAAATGCTATCTTCTGTAAGATCCTTAACCTTAGATATTATTTGTTCGCTTCTTTGTACAATGGTGACATTTTACTGGTTTATTCCTACTATTAATTGAATCAGGGAATCTATCACATCACTCTTCCTCCTCACTGAAACCCATGATTCATTTGCCCTGACATGGAGTGCACATGGAATTGTCCCATGAAAAATATTAATCATCCCACAATCCAGTTACACAGAAACCTAACATGGAATTGGAGAGCTCCTGAGCTTTGGGCAAAGGGTGTCACACCTGTCAGACACATTTTGTGCAGAGATTACTCTGATAAGTAGGTTGTTTTTTGGGACTACAAGATGGGGTTTCCTTACAAAATCAACTATATGTTAAAAGAAACCTGCAGGTGCTGAACTGATCAGTACTGCTGAGCAAGTATGCCCATGACCATGTAAAGACAAGAAACATGAACTTCCAATGAAATGTCATAAGAGAAACTTCAGCTACTACATATTTCCAAGAATAAGTGGAAACTTAGTTCAGGTTTTGACAATCTAAATTAAGCAGTTGTATTGCAATTGTTCAAACCCTTTCTTTTACTCTGCCAAGTAGAAGATAACTCTTTAGATTCATGATGAGGCAGAAATGTATGATTACTATTAACCTTTGAGGTCAGTAGCTATCAAGGAAGTGGAGATTTGGAAAAAATAGATGATCTTTCTCCAGTCCTCCTCACTTGTCACATGATTCATCAATGAGAACTATCTAACAAGCCTTCTGATGAGACTATAGCTGTTGGAAAAGCAGTGTGACTAGGGAAGGCAGAATACTTGCAAACTGGTTTGCTTTTAATTAATAGGAAGTCATTTTGCCTCACTTTGGCAACAGGTCTTTGGATATTCAAGACTCTGACATTTCAAAACATCACACAAGTTTCATTCATTTGCTGTCATCATTAGAGGAAGTAAAATTTTGAAAAGTGTTCATAGATCTCTACCTTGCTTACTGGCAATTTTTTTTTTTTTTTTTCAAAAGTGGGCATGAAAGACCTCTGAAAATCTGACAAAAGGGACACGAAGGAAGAGAAGGGAGTTTTCCACTGGTTCATTTGCAAGTTTATACTTTCAAACTGAATCAAATAAGAAAAAATTCTTTTCTGTATACTTTTAAAAGTATTCTATTATTTACAATAGCATATGCAAAATCAGGTATATCAATACATAGGTAGAGGGAAAACAAGAACAACTAATTTAAGCAAGAGAATGTGAGTGGGATAATGTCTGAAAATAATCATAAAATATCCTGAATGAGTCTGCTTTATTATTAGCAATTAATATAACAACTGTGACCTTTATAGTGAAGGTGATGCATAGTGACACCCAAGGAGAGAAGAAATACATTCTTCAGTACTCATAAATGACTTCAAAATTTTAACTATGTTTCTCTCACCCATCTTTCCTGCAGAATTCCAATAACTATATCTCTCTATATATATATATACACACATACAATTGATGGACTAATTAAAAACTTCACTTATTAGTTTTTCTTTGAGTGAAAAAACAAAGACAAGGAAAGCTACAAAATAAAAGGATCATTATTTGACATTTCATAAAATAAATGCTAGCATGTTCCTTACTGAGCTGTTTTCTTGACTATTGACTAAAAAAAACTATTTTCTTTCAAAACACAATTTTAAAGAGTGTTCTATGCCTTTTCACAGGAATAAATTTGCATTTAAGTCAATATCTCTCTTTCTGGAATCTACAACTCCCAATAAATAGTGCTGTTCCACAGAGGCTTACCAATACCTAGAATTACTACCATTTCACCTTAAAGCAATTCAGCAGTAATATGCATGGGTAGCTCCCTTTGTGTCCCTGGCATTTCATGAGAACTGATGAGCTGTTGTCAAAAGTAGAGAACAAGTGTAAACATTTAGGAAAAATCTTGTTTACACCCATGGAAGAATGATTGGCAAAAGAAGGGCCCATGGCCGGGATGACGATTTAGGCTATCCATGTTGATGTGCCTGTGTGACACAGCAGATGCTAGGTACTTTAATTCCTTTTTTTGAAACACAGACATTCTGATTAAAAGTTCTTAATATTCCAAAGGTAATCAGGGGAGCATGGGGATATGGTTCTTTGGAATTTAAGCAGGCTGGAAAGTATAATAGAGGCTATTCATGCTGAACCAAATATCTTAACTGTTCTCTTGGGTCTGCTACTACACAAAATGTAGTACTCTTTCAAAAGTTTTTTCTTAGAATGTATTCAGTGTGTCATTTCTGATGAGCTTAGGAACCAGAAAAGAATAGTGAATTGGGTTCCTTGAAACACTTGTGTGAAAATAAGATATTGTATTATGCATGGGTTTATGAAATTATGATCTGGCTATAAAAGATTTACAAATAAGTAATAAAAAATAACTGCAGATCTCTGACATGATGCAAACCATTTCACAGAGGTGATCATTATCTAAACATTTCAGTAGTGAATATTAAACACCTAGTTCTGCTCTTACTGCAATAAATATCATCACCAGCTATATTCAGTAGGTGATATGTCTCCAGCTGTCTTTACTTTTCATCCTTTCACAGTAAAAGTGAAAACCTTTTTAGTAAAATGATTTGCAAGAATTCATATTCTGTATGCATATTCTATAATTGTTTCTATGACATCAGGAACTGCAGACACCATGATGTTTATTCATTGCTGAAAAAAATTACCAAACTCTGTGGCATTAAGGGACCTTGTTATTGATGTATCCATCTGAACTAGTTTTGTTATCTGGGAAAAAAGGAGCAAGAAAAAAAATCTGTCCTTCATGTTGTCAAATATATCTTTCAAAAGGAAACTTTGTATGAAACCAGTCCTGTTTAGAGGTTTTCCTCTTTTTGCACTTAAAACAATAAATCTAGGCAGCTCTGCATAGAAGAGATGCAGTATAACAACATCTTAACATCTTAAAGGAGCGAGAATTTCAATTAGCTCAAGGACTCTGTATTCCTCCACCTTCAAAATATAAAAATATCAGAAAATAAAAACATTTGGACAAAGAAGACAAAAACCACACTTATTTAACAGAAGAAAAGAGCAGGAAAGAATGAAAGTTTTCTTCATAGAAGTTAGGATAATATATGAGGAAAATACTAGTGAGGTAGATTTTTTTTTAAAAAAAAAAAAGTGTAACTCTAATACTTGTTTCTAATTGTTGATCTATCTATGTCCTTGTCAGAATGGTTTTGTAGCAGAGGATGTACTTGAGAGCAAATATCAGTGCCATAAGAAAAAAAAGGCAAAAACAAAGGCAAAAAAGAAAGGCAAAAAGAAAAAAGTGAAAATCTCCTCCAAGACCAAAACCCCGAAAGAGCTATTTAGACACAAATGAAATTCAGGACTGTGATTTACAACTTTCATCTGTATAGCTCATAAGTGGATAAATGCAGAGAATTCATGAAAAGACTTTGGATTTAAACGCTATTTAGAATTTCTGGAGTCAGACAGTAATCATTATCACAAGTAGAGTACACTGGAAAAGTGTTGACTCTTTTTGTGGAGAAAGTTGTTAGAACTAGTCTCATGAGTTCTAGTCTTTCCATATAAATGAGAAGTAGTGTAACTGAAAAAAAATTTTTTTCTTGGGCAGAATATTTGAAATTAGCACATCTGGGAAAAGCTTCCATAATGGGAAGCTTAAAACAAACATACCACCAAACCCCCTCCCCCCCCACCACCCCATGATGACATTTTCACTGATTTTTAAAATCCAGCAAAACATTCAACACTTAAAAGAAGGCAAAATTTGGCTCACTTTATCTTCCTGTAAGAATATTGTAAATATCTAGTTGGCTACAATTTGTCCAAGAAAAATTAATAGTAATAGTATACCAGAAGGCATAAGCTAACATATTTAAGTTCCATTTAAACCCGATAAAAGTAATTTGAAATGAATACTCATGAAAATTTTCACAGCAACCTTACTTTGAAAATACCAATTTACATGCATGCATTTGTCATTTACAGTTGAATTATCTCTACAAAAGGCCTTAATGCATTTTTCTTGCAAAGAATGATTTTTTTTCAAAGAAAACACAAATGTGAAAGCTTTTGCTCAAGGACCTGTGTTTTAAAGTTTTAGTGGAAAATAAGGCTCATTCTGTTTTTACTTCCCCCTCTTGGAGATGAAATAACCAGGACTTTGCTTTCTGTGATGTAGTTAACAGAAAGATTATACTAGAGTATAATTTCTGTTCTCTGTGTTAGACCAACATTGTATTTATGATTATGATTCCCCTTTTGCTGTACCATTTGCACCTATGGACCCTAAACAGACAATCCCAGTTAAGGACTGAAACACTGTCTTCTCAAAACACTGATGGAGTAAATCAAGTCTGCACTGGAGTGTATGAATACATCCAACAACTGATAAACACATCTAATCATATCACAGCTGGTGTCATGGATAATGTCAAAGCCCAAAGAAACTGAGGTTATATTATCATCTTTCTGACTGTGAAAATACTGTATTTTTTTTTTTTAACAGAGGTTAAAATTGTTTTAGAGAAATGAACAATGGATATAATTTCTACGTAAGCCTCAGAATAACTCTATAGTATAATCTGAAGGCCAGTTGCACTTGGGTCATGAAACAGTTGTTAATTTAAGACAATTTTTGTTTTGCTTATAATAAAGCCTAGCATTCCATTTTAATGAATGGCATACTTTTCAGTTTCACAAATGAACCTACTTAAAATTTGAGCCAAATATGTAAAATGGGTAAAACCAATAGTCCCTTGAATTGACAGAAAATTAGCAAGGCTTATTAAACTTCATGCATGACTCATTATCCCAGTGGTACATCAAAAGGAAGATGAACAAATAATCCAATTTTTCTTTAAAAGATTTCAAGTTGAAAAAAGTGATTGAAATAGACATTAGTAAAAATTTCAGTGTAAATATGGTTGTCACTATTAATAGCATTGTTACTATGGGCTAATTTTAAAATTGTTTTACTAGTTTAATTTATTTTTTCTGTATATTCATAAGCACTGCTTCAGCTTCAGTTTATTTTTGCATTAAGATTTTTCTGATATTTTGTATCTTTTGAACCTGCAGTCTTGAACATATTTTCTAGGACATCAGTATAGCAGCATTCTTGGTATACTACATTTCTGAGAAATTGACGTAATTCTATAAAGGAAAGACAAGTGAATACTTTCATTTCCTTCTGTTGACTTAAGTGGACTGTAAACTGCCTTTTACCATGAGCTCTGCACAACAAAAACTGTAGACTATAGCAATGACTGCTGTCAACAGAAGATCTGCATACATCCATCCACATGTGTGTAAATATTTGCACCAGCTTTGAAAATGCCATATGCCTCTCACAGCTGTTAACACATGCACTCACTTCCCTGTTGCTGGATATCCAAATAGCATACAAAGCAGTGAAAACTCCATGACTGTATCTGAAGGGAAGAAGCTGGCAGATCATGCTGTAAATATTTGAGCAATCAGTAAAAACAAATGGCTTCAATTTATGCATTGTGCAAAGCCCCCACAACGGCTGTTATGCAAGGAAAATATGTTGAAAAGGATCAGTTCATGATTTAAGAGTTAGTGCTGCACTTTTAATCGTCATTATCACACAGGCTAATTCTAGCCTGATAGCTGATAAAAATGCTCTGAATTACCTGCAAGGCTGCAGTCTTAATTTCTTACTTCAGACCACTCAGTCTTTATTGATGCTGCTCTATTGTCAAAGCCTTAGAATTTCCCCAGCAAAAAATTATTTCCCTCTAGGCTCCAGCCAGAAGACAACAACAGTACCTCAGTTGTTTTTCTTGTCTGCTTGGATCTTTGCCATAACTTCCCTGACTGAATGAATGTGCTTTAAAGTAGCAGAATTGATTCTCTGATTTCAATGCCATTGTTTTATCTTTCCAACACACAAGGGTACTTGACTTTTTATTCTTTGCTTTTAGTTCTCTCTCCTTTTACCTCTTCAGATTTTATTTTAAACCTACAAAACATTTCTGTTTGATTGATGAAATATACACTGTGGGTGGCTCTCTCTACGTATTTTGACCACATAAGCATATAAAACATCTTGTAGAGGATGCTTCTGTCACTAGGCATTATGAATGGTAACTGCTTTCTTCATCCATGCATATATGGAATTGCAGTAGTTTAGTGGTAGCTGTTGCCACCCACTTGCTGCTACAGATGTATGCTGGATCAGTGCTTTCTGTTAACCATGATATGGGTAATCCCTTCCCTGAATAGATGTGAAACCTCCAAGGGGTATTTCTCAGTACATATCCCATAGGATTAAATGTTGCTATTCTTTCTGATTGATAGTTTGCTGTTACTAAGTGATTCATGTTCAGTATTTTAATGCCAGCATGCTGAGGTTAGTCACGACTCATTCTGGGTTTTTTGTGGTAAGTCCACACCAACTGTAACTTGGGGTACTGCCATTGTTGGTCAGAGTAAGAAAATCCAAACATATGCCAAGCCATCTGGAAGGGCAGAGGAGTTGTATTTCACTGATGCTGAAGTGGCAGTGGCAGATGCAAATATTAAGCCAGATAGCATAGAAGGAAGAGAAAATATTAGGTTTTTCAAACAGCTGAAACAACTTATGAACCATAATAAGACCCTCTCTTGCTTTGACATTAAATACAGCAGACAAATTAAGAATTTAAAGTGCTTAATGTATTTAAATATTTTAATTTTTCCACTTATCCTTATTTTCTTAAAGTAAAACAAATATACATTTTTCTTTGGAAACTTTTTTGTCTTAGGAGAAGATCCTCATGAATGCACTGATTTTTCTAATCCTTTTTAAAAAATGAATATAAGCTAGGGGGCCTATCATTGTCACTTGGGCTGGAGAGAGCCCAGATCAGCTGAAAGAAATTAAATGGAATGAAGTACATCTTGCTTGTTTAAATTTCTGACTGTTCAGTAGCATTATTTTATCCTCACCTACATAAGGAGATTGATGAAAAAGATTCCAAATTGTAAATACTCTCAATGCTGGTCCAAATTCTAACTCTGTGCAGACAGAAGTTATTAATGTAAAGAGAGCTCTTTTTCTGCCTCCCTGTTTGATTTCAGAGTTTGCATCTGTGGGTTTGCACAATCTTCTGCATCAATAATACATTTTGTCTCAGTATTTCATTATTAAATATATAATACACAGAGCTATTTTAAGCATCTTGGAGATGCAGATTTTTATCCTTTCTCTGGATATTATCTCTACACAGCATTTTGCAAACATCAAAAAGGTAAACTCTGCATGCTTCCACATACTCTACATGGCAAACCTTAAGTGTGTGGGGGCTTGGTTTTAAAGCAATTACTTTTATCTTGATGTGATGTTGTCACTTTTTACAGCAGACATGGCATTTAAGCTCTATGCTCTCTGGGATAAAATAGACATGTATTTCCACTGCCTTCAAAATACATTCTTCATTTTACCAATCTCAACAAAAATATGTTAAACTTCAAAACTAAACAAACCCTAAAATTTACCTGGCATCCTTTACAATCCTTTACAATCATGTGACCTGAGGATCAAGGAGTGCATGTGAACTAGAAGCAAGGGAAAAGGAACATTATTATACTTTTAACCTGACAAACAAGTAAACTCCATCATAGTTAAGAGCATTAGTTTTATTTCCTAATCTCGGGTTTTTTTTTTCTTTAATTGATGGAAAGACAGTATATGCCTTGATATAACTCACCGTAAAACCATACTGGTTATTCTGTTTGTAAGAAAAGGCTTAGCCCCTCTGTCAGAAAGTGATTATTAAGAAATAGTACATGAACAGTCTCCTAACATTCTAGAATCTTTGAAATCATCCTATTTTGTTCCACAGTTCTGCTAGAGATGTTACCTAATGAGTCTGGTGGGTTTTGTTTTTTTTTTTTTTTTTTTCACAAAACCAAAATTGCAATTGACTCTTGTCAGTCCTTTGTAGCATCGAAGTTATGCCATT
>VWYO01017752.1:15107-33967 GCA_013400275.1 Rhadina sibilatrix | reverse complement strand
AAAATTAAAAAAAAAAAAAAAAAAAAAAAAAAAAAAAGCATAGCTTTTGAGAATGTGACTTGTAATTTGTAATTCTGGACACCTTTATGTATTCTTCTTCCAAGTATACTTATTTAAAAAAAAAAAAAAGGTCATTTGGGCTACTCTCACATTTACCAGAGTTAAGATAGAAGACTGTAGATGTTCTGGCATATAAATCACATACGTATATTAATAATTTTAAGTTTTCTCCAAAGAAAATGGAAGCTTAACACCTGAACTTGAGTAAAAAGCAGCAACTTTACTTATGTAAAAAACAGCAGCTCAATCTGTGGATATGGATATTGATGCACCATGAACTTGTAATATGGTGCTTTATATTCATGACAACAGGAAGACGTAATCAAAGACATTTTTATATTTCTACTTAAATATACCTCTTGATTTCCAGTGTGTATGGTCACACATTAGGATTTACAAGAATAAAAGGAACAAGATAATGCAGATGCAGGGAAATTAGAGATATCTGGGCAATAATGAAATGTGGTTCAGAATAGAAGATGCAAGATAATAAATCTTGGAGAAAATACTCTCAAATAAAATTCAAAGGGAGGGAAAGCCTTGGAAAGCTGTAATGCTAAAAAAGATCTAAAGATGATGGATAGCAGACAGTAAATTAGATATTGAGCTTGAAGTGTAATAGGAAGGCACAAACAGACCACCTAAGCTTTGGCTGCACCTACAGGAAATGTATATCATAATCTGTATGGGCACTATTGAAACCATTACAAGAACAGTAAGTACATTCCAGAGGTTTTGCTACTGAGATGACACAGAAGTTGAAATAAAGGTGAGGAAAAATCGCATACACGCAACAACTGAGAAGATGGTGAGATTGTTTTTACATGCTATGGGAACAACCCCTAAACAGAATACACCTCTGGGAATATTTTCTTGCTATAAATACCAAGTGGTGAAATGTTTTGGGATTGTCATGAAAATTTGCTCAAAATGAAATAAGGAGACAAAAAGAAATAGAATGGTTTTGAAGAAACAGGTAGTAAAGAAATGGTCAGTATCTGTTGAAAGATTATTGGGAAAGAAATTGGCTTACAAGTTCCTGTTCACATATCATATATGCAGAATGCAGTCTGCTGGAATTTATTATCCCTTCCCTAAACAGCTCAAAGATAAATGTTTGTATATGAGCTAACTAGCCAAGGCTCCCCTTGGAGAAAGATGTAGACATACCCAGAGGATGTTTCTTCTCACGCGTAATTATATATCCATGATAGGCCAAATTAATCATGTTCAAGAAGAGAATATGAGGGAGGTGTCCACAGTAAGCAGTTTCACTAGGCACCTCAGTAATTATGTTTAAAGATAAGTGAGAGGAATACCATCCAAGGTAGCTTTGGATGAATATTTAATGTAAATTTATTAATTTAAACATTACTGAAACTTAAATATCAATAAAAAATTGTACTCACAGCCTTGCTGAATTTTAGGGGATTTTAGATGCTGTTCTTTCATCCTAACCCTTCTATATTATCATTTGTCTTCTATATCTATTTAGCATTTAGAAATCCCTGTGTAGGGATTATATTTAAAGTGCTATATGTTAGCCTCATTGGTGTTGTAAATTTACACAATAACATATCCTATTTAATCTATAATAGTGCAGGAAAAGCTAGATAATGGGCCAAAAGTATCTCATGTTGAAGTTCAGTTGAAATCTTATCTCCAAAAGAAAGAGCAGAATATTTATCTGCACAACAAGCACTTTGCAGTACACGATAGGAGTTACTGTGAATTGTGCAGTGAGATCTTAGAAGATGAAAGCTTGTGGCTTGCTGTGAATACACATGTGGTACTGAGACACTATTCTGTATTTTACAGCTTGGAATTTTGTGTTAGTACAGTGAAATCTGGATGCTTACTAGCAAAACAGATAGTTCTATTTTGCTCTAGATAGCTGTCACCTGTATTAATTAGTGTAACATATTTTCATAGAGATTTATCACATAATCTTACATCACCTACAATTCCTGACCAGAACTACAAAATTGTGTCTCCAAATATGCATAAAGTATTTTAAACCATGTGGAAGCAATGGTAGCACTGGATTGATTTTATTATTATTATTTTAAAGCATTAGAATTCTGAATCTACTGGAGGAAACTGTTTCTCCAACACATTCCACCACTCTCTCAGTGTGAGCTGCAACATTCCTTGTGCTGGCTCAGGAGCACAAGGAGCTGTCTGGAGAGGGAACTTACATCATCTTGATAAACAGTACAGTTACATTCCTTTGATTCTTTCATCAGAGGTGAGGAAGATGAGAATATATAAAAGAGGGGGTGGGATGTTATAAAAGAAGGAATGTTATGTAAAATCTTTTCTTTGCAATTATGTCTTTTTACTTTTTCTACATTTTCATTGGTACAAAATACTTATTATTGATTTATGCTCCAAAGATGAGGCCACCTAGCATATTTTGGAACATCTGCCAGTTTATAAGTATTCATCCTATTGGACATATATAAATCCACAGGCACTATTCATTCAGGGCCTATGGATTTATATATGTCCAGTTTGCTGAAGTATACCCTGATCTAATCCTCCTCCACGAAGTGTACATCTTAGTAGCATAGAATCACAGAAATGTTTGTGTTGGAAGGGCTCTTTAAAGCCCATCTCATCCAAATCACCTGCAATGAGCAAGAAAATTATCAGCTAGATCAAGTTGCTCAGAGCTCGGTCCAACCTGACTTTAATGTTAATTTAAAACTTTAATCCCTTGTCCTATTGCTGCTGACTTCCTCCCGGGTCCCTTTCTTGTGGGGGATCTTTTTAATAAAGACTAACACAGATGCTAAAAAATGGCAAATTGAAAACTTGCTGTTTGTAAATGAAGTCAGTACTGCCATATTTTAATTCCAGTCTATTTCTATTTATGAAAGGGATTCTTCAGAATGATGGTCATATCCAAGGTAGACATCTTTCCTGGTAGATGTTTATAATTATTGGAGAGAAATGGCTATTCTTAGTGAAGAGTTCTCTTAAACTCCACAGTTGAAATCCAAGTTCACATATCAAGATAAGGAAAATTATATTAGAGTAGGATTAGCTATGCTTCCTGATGATAAGGAGAGCCGATGTGGCAAGAGATATGAAACTTTAATGTATAAACTCTAGAGTGCCCCATGCTGTGCTTGAGCCTGCCTGTATGCACACCCAGGATGTTTAGTCACTTCTTCCTGCGTGGTCACAGTCCCTATCCAGTCATCTGCATAGATGAAGTAATGGATCAGTTTGAAATAGTGAAGGGCCTGAGACACGGCTATTGATTGAATTCTCAGCCATTTTCACAAGTAGGTATTTGACTAATTATTACAGGAACTTTTCAGTTGGGAACTTCAGAGTATTTATGATATTCCTTGGGCAGTTCTGGATATACACAGGCTAATCTATACACTTACATGTGTTAATTAGCATTCTGAAAGGTTAATCTGGCTATTGCAGAGACTTCCCAAGCTTGCAAAATTGAACTCCATAAATGATTAGATCTTTTCAGAAACAAGAAGAGTCTTCAGCAAAAGTAGAAACTGTCCCCAAAGATGTAGATATGATTGTATCAGACAGTCTTGTAGGCAGGTAAAATAGTGAGAAGATACTTTTTAATATAATTTTAATTAATATATAGCAACAGACCATGCAAGTGCTGGACTGCACTGACCAACTAGATATCATAATTCAGCAAAATAGTGGTTTTGAGAGTCTCACTGAGCCAGTTGACAATGCCTTTATAAAGACCCTTGTCGTGTCTGATATCCAGGCACTGACTAACATCTAATTTGAAAGATTTGATTCACTGCACAAACACTGACGAAACTATGACAAGACTACAAGATTTAAGCATTGGTTAGATGAATCCCAGTGTCATAGTAGATAGTACAGTCAGAGACTTTCAAGACCACTACTTGAGTTCAGGATTTATGGCAGTAACAAAGCATCCATTCCACTGCCCAAAACACAGGAAACTGAATTGCCAGAAATTCTCTGAAGGGTGTCTTCTAAAATACATAGCCATCAGTCTTGGGTATGACTGTTTGATATGCTCTGAGCTGGCAAGTATAACTATTACTACATAAATGACTGCAATGCTACTTTTGCTTGAGGGATGCTAAGTAGCATGTTTATTAGAGATGAACTCTGAGTATCTGAGATCAACGGCCATATGATCTTCTTTGAGCCCAATGTGTACATTAGAAGATCACTGATAGAATACAAGGACTGAAAGCAATTTATTCAGAGCACTATATCATAAGGACTTTTACCTCAATGAATCCAAATCATTCCTGCAGCTAAATCAAGTGATGAAAGTTTTAAAAGAATGTAAATAAACATGCTAATTTCAGAGCACTCAGAATGGTTGATCTTTAAATAGAAAGGTGTTCTCAATCACAGCAAAGCAGAGCTAATGCCCTATATAATTCTGAATTATCATTAACTGTTAGAAAGGCAGTTGCAATATGTCAAGAATAGAGCAGCTCAATAAAGGAAAAGTGCTTCTAAAAATTTTTGGCTTATACATCTTGGTAGCCGGTGGAGACATACCTTCGACGTTAAGATTTGATCCACAATGTAGCTCTTATTCTAAAGAAAGTGCAAGAAGAAATACTTCAGATAATGAATTCTGTTTGTTATTTTTATGTACTATGAGCTGCACATGTCTTCGAGGGTTATGAGGCATTGCAACTGGCATAGGGATTTTCTTGAAATTTTCATCAATAGGTTACTTCACCCAGCAAGAGATGGTTTCATATAGAGATTATACCAGAGAAAGTCAGCAAGATGAAACAGCAAAGAAAAGATTACCCACCAGAAATGGTAACAAAATCCCAGTCTTAAAACCAGACTTTAAAGTAAAACCTAGTAACATGGAAATTGTTCTGGTTATTTTGTAAAGCAAATAAGAAGGCCTCATACATTAAATCAGCTGAGGCAACAGTTTAAACCTAAGTTTAAAAACACCACTGATAAAACGTTTAACAGTGCAAGAAAGGATGTAAACCCTTTCTTTGCAGTTACGTTTTTCTGCTTGCACCTAACCTATTAAAAGGAGCCTTTTCCTGCTTCCCTTCCATTTTATCGAAAGTAAGGTATGTATGGAAAGAAACAATGGGTAGGATATATCTGGTTTTACCTCAGTATATCCCAGTGCAGTTATATGTTGGACAAAGAGCACAAACAGTTGCAGGTATTGAGAAAAGCTGAGCTTACTGCAGCAATGACACATGCACAACAAAAAATCAGCACTGATTAAATATGACCTTAGATAAGTGTCTTGCATTGTTATTCAATTAAGAAGACAGTGTCACAGAACAGAATCAAATAAAATATAGATTGCTAAGCAGGGAACTAATTAAAGGCACTCTCAGAACAGGGCTGCCTAGAGCTAAGCAACAGAGAAAGGTTGGCAAAAGGTCTGGGCCAATTTTAAAGCTGCTTTCAGAATCCTCCAAGAGCAGTGTAAAATGTTGCATGATGATCAAATTTTCTCATAAGGATAGTAAATTAACTTCTAGGAATATGAACAGAAAAAGAGGAAGTCTTTGAAAACATAAGAGCTAGCTGCTATAGCTCAGAGCTATACTACATGTTATGCTTCAGGATGTTACATGCCCTTATTTCTACATTTGTTCTACTCTGATGTAAAGAATTGCCTTTTTTTTTTTTTTTTTTTTTTTTTTTTTAATCAATTCATTGTAATGGTTGCCGTTCAGTAAGAACTGGTAAATCCTTGATCTTGGATCCTCCTTTCCATGGTTTTTAAATGTATTTTGTAAGATTATTTCCCAGTAGACAAAAAAGGCCTTCCTACCATGCAAAAAGGGCTGCCCTTTACTCCTCCAAATTACAGACATCAGTATGTTTTAAAGTCATGTATCGTTCCTGTGTTTTTATTTTTTTCCTCTTAGCCTTATTGTGTAACCTCTCTTTGCATATGAACATCAAACTCTGGGATCTTTGTAGGTAAGCTTGCTCTCAGTTAATCTTTCTTGTGAAGAGTTTGATAGCAGCTGAATGGTTTTCACTGCTGGACTTGGTTACTTGCGTTGATGGTCTTACATGAAAGACATCTTTCAGAAGATTTGATACTTGAAGCCTTGTGGGATTTAGGTCCCTCTCTTGCATTGATCCCTGCTGAAATTACAGGCTTAACTAACTCTGGGAATCTGAGCATAAGCCCTCCAAACTTTTGGGGCTTAATATGTACACCTCTCCTGAGCATTTTATGTTGCCTATTTTAAGCACTAACTATTGTAAGGTTTCTTCACACAGTTTAAAGTTCCTGTTTTACCACTTAGGAGCCTGCAGATTTTATTTGGAAAACAAACAGCTGCCAAAATAAAGGTTGATCTCTGCAATATACTGTAAGTAGTTTCCTTAGATATTGTGTAATAACACTAGAACCTAGTCCTGTGTGGGGAAGAGAAAAAAATCCCTAACATAGACCCTGTGTGTAAGTAACTACTGAAGAACTACAGGTGATAAGGAATTCAATGGAAATACCTAGCAATAAAATCAACAAGTATAGAATTGGTGATTTTAAAACTGTGGGTATCTGTTTAGAAATCTGAAATCAAATTAATAATTTTGAAACTATTTTGTATCTGTTTTAAAAGGTAAAAATCACGAAAATCATAAAAAAAGGAAAAAGATAGCAAAGGAAAAATAACCAGGGAACATACTTTATTTTTTTTTTTTTGCTTTATTTTCCTAAAATATGTATTGATTGCCAAGAAGTTTAAATAGGAAGTGTATTTTAAAATTGCTAATAATACATTATGTGTCCCTGTCCCAGTGTTCTTTAAATTATGAAAATATATATGAATCCTCAAGGCTCCACTATAATTTTTTTATAGTTCAGTATCCCTAAATTAGATTAAGTGTGAAATAATAAAATAAATGAGAAAGATTATTTCTAGCGTGCATGGTGTTGTATAACTGAACTTGCTACATACCTTCTTCATAGTTCTATTCTTCCTAGTCAAACTGTTCTTTTTTGTCTTTCAGCTAGTGTTATTGTCTCTTACCCACTTCCTCTTAGAGACTTCTGTGAACTAAATTTTCACTGTATCTGCAAAATTCCCAGAGTAAATTAGCTCTTAGGCATATCTCTCAATTACACGCACCTGTACTGGATCAATTAGCTTGCCTAATTTTTAGCAGCAACAAATGGCCCACAAGTGTTCTCCATTAATTAAAATGCTATCAGCCTTTTGCGAGTGCACTTCTAGTGTATTCTGTCTACTGCAGATTCGAGGGCAGCTACTTTGGATGGACCTTATGGTGTTAATTTGAGTTTTGAACTCATTGTCCCTCCCTGGAAACTAATGTTGGATTTTTTTTTTCTTGTGAAGAACAACTTTTCTTTTACTAGTTACTGTGAGAACTGCTTGCTGTAAAACTAAATCAGATCTTGTACTGTACCAATTTGTATTTTAAATGAAAGCGTTTTGTTGCAGCTGCTCTTTAATTTTGGTTGTAAAGCCAGATTGGACCTCTCTTTAATGTCTTTATTTGACGTCAGTCTATCCAGAAAATAATTTCCTTGCACAGATGTAATGCATAGGCTACTGTAGAATAGTAATTCTTCTAGGTGTTAGAAAAGCACGTTTAAATCATACTTATGTGCTCATGACCTTTCTAAGGCAATGATTTAAGAGAGTTTTGCAGATTAACTGCTTTATTCTGCACTCCCTGAAAACTCTCTGCTTAAAAAGCACCCTGACCACTCTCAATGATTCTGTTTAATGATGCAATTCAACTTTTTTGCAAGGACCATTTTTAAAAAGCCATACTGCTAAGTATGGCTTTATAAATTATTTATAGAGAATTGCTGGGACAATATCTTTCTTGGTGAGTTGCTGGTGCCAGTAACACTGAATTATCCACAGAAATTAAGTCAACACAGCTTATTCCTTTCTTTTTCTCTTCCAGCATCAAACTTAAGTATAAATTCATGCCAGAAGCCATTTTAGATTTTATGCAGAAATATTTTTTCATTGCTTCACTGAGT
The DNA here is from genome assembly GCA_013400275.1 of Rhadina sibilatrix. Lineage (NCBI taxonomy): Eukaryota > Metazoa > Chordata > Aves > Passeriformes > Phylloscopidae > Rhadina > Rhadina sibilatrix. Next base: position 25,899 of record VWYO01017752.1, on the reverse strand, counting down.
ATTTCAAACAGGAAAAAAAAAAATCTTTCATTACTAGCCTGCTTCCAATCCTAATTAGCAATTTCAAACCAGTCAGTTGAGCAATGTATACAGGTATTTGGTAGATATTTTTATATTACATAGTCAGCCTAGAGTGAAGAAAAACTGAGTAGAATTATGAAAATAATCACATAATAAGTACATTAATAAAGTTAACCCACAGCTAAATAAGTATTAACCAAAACAATAAATTGGTAACAGAAACCTCCTTAATCTATTTTAAATTATGTATTTCAGTTGTCCCTTTATTGACCTGTTTTATGATCTTTCCCAGAAACTTCAGTCCAATATGTTATTGACATCAAGGAGAAATTCAGTGGGAGCCTCTTGCATACAGTTTTCCTGAAATCCCTCCCTATCTGTTGCTATGACAACACATCCATTCTTTTTGGAGAGGATGTTTTCTCTATTCCCAGAAAAATAATTTCACAGCTTTATTGTTGCAAATATTGGAGAGGGAAAAAGAAAAGGAAACCCAGAAAACAGCTTGCAAAACAATGCATTCTAAGACTTTCTGAACAAATGAGAGATCCCATAGGATTTGAAGCTAGAAGTTCCTTTCTATAGAAGTTTTAAGTTTCTGCACATCTAAATATTTGTAAGGGATGTTCTAACTACATGTACAAATTACCCAAGTTGGCACTCTTGATTTTTTTGGTTTTGAAAGAAAAATAGCATTTATGCAAGGTTTTTTATGGACCATAATTGTGTGTAATTGTAGTACGAGAATGTTACTTGTGTCTTAAACTACTAAGCAAAGTCTATCTGGACCTAGTTGTTAGCCACCTAATTTCTGTTAAATTCCTCAGGTTACAGAAGTAACATGAAATAGCATTTATTTGCCTCATCAAAGTGTTGCTAGCACAAACCAATAGAATTATATTTCTCTTCACATGTAATTACATGACAAAGATAACTTGGGTTAAAAAAAAGCAACACAAAATGTCCTCATTATTCTAGCACAAAAAACATAAGTCTGTACATCACGGACGACAGAATAGTTTTCAAGAATAGGAGTGCAGGTCCTACTGTTTTCTTTTTTTTTTTCTTTTTTTTTTCTCTTTTTTTTTCTTTTCTTTTATGCTGAACCATTTTAGTGTAACTAGACTTCTACCCAAAAATAGAAATAACCTGACATAAACTGAATGAGATTTGGAAATCTATACTGGTAAGTAACAAAACCGTAGTGTTATATGGAGTAATTTAAAAAGATGGTCGAATATTCCTTTCAAGCATATGAATTGCAAACTTGCTCTCAGCTTTGTGCCATACACTGACAAAGATTTGTATTCTTTCTTCACTGCCCTTTTTACTTGAATTTTATAGACGGATTGGAAGTAAAGAATAAATATATCATGCCTTTTTCCTTTTAGTTAAATCTCTAAAATCAGTAGCTTCCATATAGGTGATTAAGTCTTGTGAGAAGAAAACTAACAATAAATTATGATAATGTTTCAGGAATATATGGAAGGTAAAATAATATTCTTGAAATAGTAAACAAAAAAAATATTGTTTTCCTAATAAAAAAGGGAAAAGATAAACAGTAGAAAAATTTCAGCCTCTAAAGAGGAGTCTGCTGAATTATAAAAATTGGTATTAACATTTATCTTTCTTGTGACAAAATTTTTCTGCCTCAAAATCTGCTCCAGTTTCTATCCTGAGTATGTGTATGAACCAGAGTAAAATATGCATCCTAATGAGAACTATTTTTGTCTTAAATAATTGTTGTAGAATCCCTTACTTAATACATTTTCTAAAAGTAAATTTGTGAAATATATTTCCAATCTACAGAATAAACACTATTTGCAGATGGCCAGGAGAACATATTTCACACAGTCAACATTTAGAAAGGAAACATAATCAAAATAATCAGTTCCGTAAATGCTCAGCAGACTGGGATTGTATGTGGTCTGTAAGTACACAAAAAACTTGAGTATTCTGAAATCTTAAATGGATTTGGAATGAACATCAAAATTTGCACATAAAATTTACCTGTGAATAATAGAACACATCTGAATAAATAAAGACAAGAAAATGGAACTTCTCTGAATCTTATTTTAATGGTATTCTGCAACCTCTCTTATCACTTAGAAACTACTCAGTACTAAATGAAAACATGTTTAATTAAACTATTTAAAACAATTTACATTATATCCTATTCTAGTTTTAATCTATTTTAACTGAACACAAAGGGAAAAAAAGTAGAGTATAATAGCAGATCAAAAGGTAAGGAGCTATTTTATAAATACTGGAATAGAGTTGTATATATATGATATAGCCATCATATTCGTCTTCAAAGAATCTTTTTTACATTTCTCTATGTTGAATTTTTTAGCTTGTTTAGAGTAAAAATATGCACCAATGACTGCATAATAGAAAAGAAAATTAAGAAATCCTACTAGATTTTATTGTCAGCCAGACTGCTATAGTATTTTTAAATAAACCTGCATATGTTTTACCCAATTTTGTTTTCAGCACTTCAAAAGATACAGTTCTGTTCCCTTTTTTAGAGTGTAATTGTTTTATATTTCCTTAGCATCTATTGTGACAAAATGCAAAAGCGTAAAACATAATGATTCTGTTTGCTTATGCATTTGTATCCTTTTCCTCCACAGCCTAAATAAGGCCATTATAGTCAGCCTATCTCTGTTTTATTACACTCACTGTTTCTTTGACAGGAGGAGATAGTTTGGTAAGCTTCTGTAGACTGTAAAAAAATGACCTTTTAATTTAAAAATATCTTACAATGTTTTCACCACTAAAAATGTTATTACCATCTTGGCTTCTTGCTTTTTGCTTTTAAACAAGGTCCTCCAACAATTGCACACAGCAGATTTGTTATGTATCAGCCATTTCAAAGTCATGTACAATCCTGCTCACATCACAAGGCATCTCTACATATATACTGTCTCCAGAGCACAGTGCACTATAGCACGTGGTGGTGGTGGTGGTTTAACACCAACTGGGAATTAAACTCCAAATAAGCCACTCAACTCCCCCCCCCCATGCAAGAGTGGAACAAAGAGTGGAGATTATGGGTTGAGATAACAATTTACTGAAAGCAAACAGCAATGGAACAAGAAATGCACAGGAACAGCAGCAATATTAATAACAAAAGCATACAAAAGCAGCAGGTGCTTTGCTGAAAATAAAGGTGTTCACCACCTCGACTTAGTTCCACATGGCTCCTGGGACAAAGACAAGGTGGCAGCTGCACCCTGTGACTTCCCAGATAAAGACAAGCTAGTGGTTTCCCCCCACAGTCGACTTTTCCAAGCCCAGGACAACAGCAAACATCTCTGTATCATGCAGAAATGGGTCATTTTACCTGCGTGATCAGATTGTTCTTAACTTCGCCCAGATTGTTCGCTAATTAAAAAAATCTTTAAAATAGACAAACAAAATCCAAACGTAGCATGACAACAGAGATTTGGAATATAATACTTTAGTAAAAAGACAGTAAAATTCACATTTAACATCTCCTCTTAATTTTATCTATTTAAAAGCTGCTTTTGGTGAAAATACATATTTTAAACATTCTACAAGTTGCTGTTGCATACACTTTAATTCTTACCATAAGTGAAAACAACCTGTCATACAAAGGTTTTTACTGAAATATTTTAGACTTCTCCACATATGTATTTACATCTTTAAGGAATTTGGCAAAACAGCTTAATAAACCCTGTAATGGTCATAGGTGCTGGTACGCTTTGATATTTGGTTTACAACCAAGAGCAGGAATGGAGGAAATATAAGTTAAGAAAATATAAGTTATAAATAGTTGCAATCTTGAGGGTTTGATCAGTTTTTGTGAACTAGTATAGCATTCTCTTTTCCAGGATAATTAATGTTGTATCTGGGGTGTTGCTTAGTAGTAAATGTTGCATTTGAGACACCTGACGGGTTCAGCAGCCTATAAAGAGAGTAAAAAAAAAATCCTCCTGCTTTTTCTGACTTTCTGGTATCACAGGCTGGGAGACTGAGAGATACAGAAATTCCTCCTTCTCATCATATCAGTAGGGTGTGTAATATGACCAAGTCCTATCCAGGATTTTTCATTTGTCGTCTGAGGACATACTGGCATCAGCCACTGATGTTTGAGGAGTTTCTTTCAGCAAACATAAATAGATGAAAAACTTGTTCTAACATGTTAGAGCTCAGAACTGCCTAAGTAAAAAATATGTCTAGCTAAATAAGTTATAAGGTTTACATACTTGTTAACAAGAACTTCTTAACAAGAAGTTAAGATTGGTATTGATCATGAGAAAATGAAAAAAGTAGGAAAACATCCTGAAATAAGAGAAATATACTATTCATGTATCCATAACTGAACTGAATGTTATTCTACACAGTGGTATTGACTTCTTAATATTTTTTTTCCTGTAGTTTAATTTTCAATAGCACCTTAAAGATAAAATTTGATGAAACTTCTTCTCATGTAAAATCATAAAGTATGTTTGTTCCTTATTTTGACCTGCCTTATAATCTAGAATTTGAATTTGTATTGATGGAAAAAGTGAAATGAATGAACAACACAGTTTTGAGCAAGATTTAATGTACTCTTCATTTTTCTTGGACAGACAGATAGTGTAACAACACAATCCATTATGATTTGTGGTAGCAAAACTAGAGGCTTATTGTGATATTAAAGCCAAAATGGCCATTATCTCTCAGGAAAGGAAATAGAAACCCTTTAATGATTGAGCTGACAATCTTCACAGTCATTAGGGACACTGACGGGAGCATTTTCACCACGGTATACAGAAAGCAGCTATAATATATTTATATTACTTAATGTCAAATTCCCATTCACCATACTAAAAATACAGCTTTGTAGAGACCAAACTCACTTCACCCAAATATAGGATTCTATTCTTATGCAGTGTTTCCTTGAAAGAGATAAACCTCTGTTTATAGTCTCTGATTCCCTTCTTTTCAGAAGTAGTAAGTATAAACAATCTATAAGATTTGGCAGACCGCAGCCACATTGACCTACAAGTCCTCAGGGATGTGTCTGGGAGAGCACTGGAATTTCTGCTCTGGAAACAGGTCTATGGGAAGTGCTGTGCAAGGAGAGAGGATGATGTGGTATATGCTCTCTATAGGCCTGGATGTGAGACAGTGCTGGGTTATACAATAAAAGTTCACAAAATCCTCTTCACACCCACAATAGGGTTCAGAATAAACAATGACAGGAGTGGAAGCCCAAATAATGCCCTCACCTGACTCCACAGAAGTCTTTTATCCTGTGAAGGCCATCAAAGGCCCATCTCCACAAGCTCAGAGGAGCTCAGCAATGCACAACTGTAGGCAGGATCTCATATTAAGGGTTCATAAAGGATGAACAAACACCTTGTCCAGACCTCTCCCAGAACTGTCCCATGAGAGCCACCAGCCCTGTTTGTCTAGCTCTGAAACCCATCAAGGTAAGTCATCAGGAGCAACTCTATGGATCATCTGTCAGACTAAGTATGGCATGTCTCAGAGTGTGGGACACACTGCGGAATGCAGGGGAAGAGCAGTTCATGGTTGCAGAGAACTTACTATGGGATATTTGGGGGACGAACAAAAAGCAGCAAAAAGGAGGGGCTTAGGTGATTGGGGAAGAGCAAGTGAGGGAATACAAAGAGTTGTGGGGAAAAAAAGGCCAGTTGAATTCAAGGCTTTTCTGGTCAGTACACTTGCCTGGGTCTTGGGACCTGGGAAGCTAGAAACTGGGTAGACTGAAAACCAGGGATATTCACTGGGTAGGCTGAGTGTCTGAACTTAATGGACAAAGGGATCCAACTTGTGTGTGTATATATGTGTGTGTGTGTGTATGCACACACATTTTTCCCCTCAGTTTTTATCTTCATTCTGCTCAGACAGAGAAGGGAGGAGGATGAAGTCATTCATCATTCATGCAGTCAGTGATTGTGTGACTGATGAGTGTGTCTGTCTGTCATCTGTGCCCCTACCACCTGAGTGTATCTGTAAATATGTGTTGTACATGTGCCCTGTGTACATGTACCTGCTGGAAATGCCACTTCAGTCTTACTGCTGGTTGGAAATAGGAGTGTGGAGACAACAGCAGCCTCACCTCTCTCTCAGAATGTTAGATTTGGCGCGATTAGATTTGTTAATTTTCATCTAACATAATGTACTTTAAAAATACATTTTAATGGTTTATAGGTCTGTATAACCTGAAAATATTTTAACTGTGTGTTGTTATTAAACATAAAACATGTTTACTAAAATATTTAGTGTTTACAAGTCTATGGCAACCTTCTAGAATCATAAAAAGAGCCCATGATGATGAGCTCACCAATAAATTTTTTCTCTTTTTCTAAAGGGTTAGAATTTTATCAACCCTTGCAAATTTCAAGGGTTCATTAGTTTCATTCCAAAAGAAAGTCCCCAAACAGGTTGGGGGTTTCTTTTTGGTTTTTTTTTTCCTGTTCACCTATCTTTTTTTGTTTGATTGTTCTTCAAGCAGTCTTGAAGATTTTTTTCTTTTTTTGGGAACAGAGGCATAAAAATGAGCAGTAAGTCAGAAAAGGTTTCACAGTTTAATGACCAACCCCATTTCCTCTTCATAAACCTTTACAAGGTTTTAATATGCTCCTAACTTTATATCTGCATCTTAGTTTAAGAGGCTTTTTAGGAGCCTACAAATATTTTTCACAGTCTAGATTTTTTATGTCTCTGTGCCTGAACAACTAATATCAACTTAAAAGTTCAGAGTAAGTTTGAAAATAAATGTGTAGAATTAATTCTGTTTTTCTCATAGGAAAAAGGACAGAAATGTGCATCAAGAATCTTTGCTATACCAAGAAAAAGATATGACTTATATTAAATATTGAATATTACTTAAGAACAGTACAGTTTTATTTACATGTTTCTCTCTGAGAAGGAGAAATTCCTAAATATGTAATAATGTCTTATCTTAAACTATGTTATTAAAAGAGAAAAAAAGGGCAGGTAAGAAAATAAATACAGGTAAAAATGGTAATAATGAGTGAAATACTGAGTTTGTCTTTAATTATGTTTTTGTTGTTGAAATCTTAATTTTCTTATTTTCATTTTGTTTATTTGATTTTTTTTTTTTTAATTTAGAAACTCTTTTTGTCATGTAATTGATGACATAATAGGTTAAGCAAACTATAACAGGAAGCCTTCCAGCTCCTACACCAATGGCTGAAAATCTAATGCCAGCAGGGTTTTTTTAGGTTTGGTCCTAGATGTACATCTCAATTTCCAAACACATTGTTTGTGAGAAGAATGAATGAAGCTACCAGATTTCTGCCATGCAATTCCTCTTGTTTTGTAATTTGAATATATGTTAGGACATCATCCATCCCCAAAAGACAGCAATAGAAGGAGGACATATTAATCTGTGCTATAGACAGCAGACTGTGTATGTCATCAACTGATTCCAGTACAGGCATGGACTGGCTAAGGGCAAGTTTGTGTGGCTGGTTGGAGTGCAAGAGAATAGATTATTTCTAATTTCACACCATTGTTTGATCACTAGTCTGATCATTCATTTCAGAGTGCAGTTTCAGTTATTCTCATTCATGTTTCTTTATCAAATTAGGTTACATTTGACTAATGTGTTCAAAAACCTTTGAAGACAGGAGATAAATGAACAGATGTAACAGAAAGTCTTTCTTAAAAAGAAACAAGTTAAAATTATCTCTTCATTACAGTAGCCAACATGATTCATTGTATTCTTTGAAGAGTCAAAGTTAAATTCACAAATGACGTAAGTTCAAGGAACTTCAATTTATCTGCAATTAGTTTTGGGTCACAGAAGCAAAGGACATCACTCCCAATCTCCCATACTGTTCATGTGAAGAAAATTTGGTTGCTAGAATAGGACTTAAAATAATCATCATACTGATCCCTTAACAGTCCAAATTCATTTCTATGAAGGGACTAGGAAAAAGGATGCAGTTTGAATCATCTGTGTAATCTCTCCTCTCTCTCCTCTCTCTTTATTTTTTTTTTTTTCCTGAGGACAAGTAGTTTTGGGGTTTTTCTCCAATAAAAATAAATTTTGCCATAAGCAAAAAAAACCCAGAAAGGTTCCTTGGGAAAATGTGTTTCAACAATTCAGGAAGAGAATTGCATGTTACTTCATTGTTTCATTGTGCCAGTAACATTTTGTCTAATGGGCACACACACACATGTGCATGCATAAGTAAGTGCATGTGCATGTACAGTTATGCATTAATGTATATGTCTGTGTATAGTTAAATATTAACATAAATTAATTATCTATTCTCCTCTGAGCTATATACTTATCTGTGCTACTCTTCTTTGTCTTTCCTTGTTTTGTGTTTAGTTTTTCCTTCCACTGTTTAATGCTTCCTTTCTTTCCAGAAAAACAAACAAACAAACAACCCAAACCAAAAAACCAAAAACAACAACAACGACAAAAAAACCAAGTAAATCAGAGGATAAAATATATAATTCACAGCTTCTCTACTTTAGATGAAAGAGTCTTACTGTTTGTTGCAATGACACAGAAGTTCAGGGCTGGTAAATATGTCTCACTGTGCACTTATTCCTAAATTAAAATGGGCCTGTGATTTCCATAGCACTTTACGGGAGACAGGACGATCCAGTTTTAATAATTTCTTACCAGGTTCATCTGAAAATAATGATGTTTTCCAGCAAGACCACTGATATAATTAATTGTTTTGCTCTTAACTAAAACTTAAACATTTTAGTTAAGAGGAAAACCTGTGCCAATATGACCAGGTTCTAACTGGAGGAAATGAAAAGCTAAGAAATGTTATCATTGTTCATTTACAACTCCATCCTTCATCAAAACTTAGATATTGAGCCAGAATGAAAATGTGTTCATTTTCTTGTTCTCTCAATAAATGGAAATTCAGTAAAACCTTGAAACTATGACTGAAATTAGCTTAAACCAAGCAATTTGGCAATGTTTAACAGTTCATGTGGTTTCCATTCAAAAATGTCCCAGAACAAAAAGAAAGGAGTGTCTCAGAATATGAAGTCTGAACTAACATCAGAAGTAGAGAAAGAATTGCAAGACTATCAGCAGAAGCAGTAAGACTGGGTGCAGTGGCACATAATGTTGAGCAATCTTTTGATCATTTCAGTTTGCAAGAATTTTCTTGGGAGTGAAAGATTAGCTAAAATGAGAATTTCTTAATCTTAGATTGTTCACTAAACTACAAGGTAAAATGATAATAATTGTGAATTAATAAAATATCTAATTACACTATGAAATATTAAAATACTAGTGCAATGTGTGGGGAAAAAAAAAAACAGAGGACAGTATCTAAACTCAATTGAGACCAAAACATAAGATTTTTTCTCTTTGGGAACTGAAAAAGTGAAATGGAGAAAGTGTTGTGTCTCCTTGACAAAGCTTCATGAAAGAGTAACACCAGTTAAACTGTAAAATTGACTGCTCTCCCAGAACTCCATGTAATGTACTACAATCCATTTGGATTGAGGAAGGAAAAAAATCTACATGGCTTTGTATTCTTATCCTTATTGGGGCTTAGAAAACATTTGTCATTCTTATGAAAATGGTATCATATTTTTAATACCTTCCCAGCCTGCCTGACTTTCCATTCAGTCAATTGTATGCAGTCAATTCTTTACCAAACTAGAAAGGACACCTGCTCAGACAGCAGTAAATGGAAACAAGTGACAAATTCTGGTCATACTTCTCAGTTCTATCAACTAGATGAATTACTTATCAGATTACTCTTTCCCATGTAAATTATAACAATTTTCCAACAAACAGTTGAGGTCTGTAAATGTGTGCATAGAGATTAACAGAGGAAGCCACAACTATTTAGTTACTAGCAGAGCAATGTATGTCTAGATGAGCATTATCACAAAAATCCTGAGCATATGTGGGCTCACTCCTGCAGAAAAGTCTAGACATAAATTTACTTATTTTATTTCTATGTTACAATTTAAAAATATCTAATGACTGATGGCTATTTTTAAAATTATTGTTTATTTTTAAACCTATTTTTGTGCCACCATATCTATTATTATATTATTTTTTAAATTACTCCCATAATCCACAGAAAGAAACTTTTTCAATGTGTATTACCAATATGCAGAATCTATATAATATTACTCTGCAATCTTCAGTCACACCCTGCAGGAAATCTCAAAACGCAAAATTTATTTACAGAGTAAAAAACCCCTTCTTTTCTCATTTCAAAACAAGTTGGTTTTTTCTGCCTATATTCAGAATAATATCTCAGGAAAAAAAAAATCTCCATTTAGTGTTTATTTTTGTGTGTTCACCAAAGACAGAGAAAATGTATCCATATTGGTATCTTTTATTGGTGGTCCGCAATTTTTCTTTTAGTTATTTCCTGAAAGAAAAGCATGTCTCTGAAGACTTTCTGCTAGATGAAGAATGCTTATACTCAGTCCCAGTACTTTTACCAGTCAATTCAGATGTCTGATGTCAGTGAGTTATATTTTCCTTAAAATTTTACAATCGTACCTGAGTAACAACTATTTCTATTTAGAAGTGTTTCCTACAAGCCTCTCACAAATTGGTGGAAGAAAACGCATTGAGCTTTTTATTCTCATTCTTATTTTTGACATGAAACAATAATGACTACAGAAAAGATTTTGATTATGAAAACATTCAAATTAAAATGTAGCAATAGCCTGGAATTCCTAATTTACTTTTCTACTGCAGAAGCCCTGTTTTGCTTCTCTAACCTATTTCTCTTCATGATTATTTTGGGTTTGGGATTTG
>VWYO01017752.1:0-11579 GCA_013400275.1 Rhadina sibilatrix | reverse complement strand
AAAAAAAAATAAAAAAAAAAAAATAGAGCATCAGAAAAATCTGTAGTAAGTATTAATTTAAAATACAGAGGACATTACATTAGTTTAAACAGTGTGGCAAGAATATATAACACAGTAACAGTCATTTTCCCCAAACACTCAGCTGATATAAAGAAAAAATAGAACTTTTTACACTGGCAGTACCATAAGTAACCACTGCATAATTTGATTTGAGGGACTGGGACCAGAGCAACATCTAAAGGAAGATAGAGGTGCCACGTTATCTTCTGCTGGGTTTTGTTGGTTTGATTTGATATTGTCCATCATCGCTTTGACCATGAAATTGACCCTGAATATTACAGCAGACTATTCTAGGAACCACATTCAAAATAGGCAAACACAGGAAGTTAAAGTTGCGATTTTCAAGAGCTCATGTCCGTATAAACAATGAAAAAGTTTTCTGATAAGTTTTGTAAAATACGACCCTTGATATAAAACTGCTCTTGGTTTCCTACCAGAATATGTAGACACTGATTATAAAAACCTTGAATACTTCTGATTTTTAAAAGAGATTTCAAAAAATCTAAATTATCGTAATATTTTTAATGCATGTGTGCAAAAAAATCCAGAAATGCTCTTTGCTACCAGAATACCAGCAATTATTTGTCTTCATAAGGGAAAAATCTATACTACTTTGAAAAAGAATAAATATGGTTGCCTGGTAAATGTGTGTTCATACATGCTTTTGTAAATATCTGTCTGAGAGCAGGAAAGATCAGAAAGACCAGACAAGCTTTTAAATCTGTGTCTCTGATGGGACTGAGAACATTACTCTTGGAATTTCTCAACACTCCAGCACACATAGAGTAGATTTATTCCTGTGAACAGTCAGTGTACTGACTTCTGCTAGATAATTACACTGTTAAGAAGTAAATATATTTTGTTCTCTTACTTCATATCCTCTGTAAGTTGTAATGCACTTCAATAATTGTATGTTTATTCAAAAAAAACCCCAAAACTCCAAGCCAAAATAAAAAAAAAACCTAAGCAACCAAACAAATATACCTCAACCCAAAAACTCAAACCCCGTCCCAAACCTTGAAATAAGAGCACAGTTTAGTTCTTTTCTCATTCCAGATGCACACAAATGTTAGTAGTTTTTGGAGCTGTAAAGGTGTGTTCAGGGTCTAAGCATTCCTTTAAAAATACAATGTTGGAAAGAAGGACAAACCTACAATTCCTTTGTTTCAATAAAAATCCAGTCATCTTCATTAATGTCTCCATTATTCAGTTTTCCTAATAAATATTAGAAAAAATATATTTAAAATATAAGATTCAGCCAAGTCATTAGGACATCTTGGATATATATGATCAATCTTAGTTTGTAATAGGTGAAAAGTGATAAATCCAGAAACAAGATCATGACAGAGAGAAAAATATACTAAAAATTAGAAAGAAACAAGCATGAGAGATGACAAAAGAGCAAGAGAAGCCAGCTCTTAAATTTGGAAAAAAATGCCCCCTCCCCAGAGAAAATGTGAGTAAAAAGCCAAACAGAGAAAGAAAATATGTTGAAATAAATGCCTAGCAAGGTGCCACATTATGGAGTATTCAAAGGTAACATACTGTATGTTAGTTTAGAAATCAGAGGGACTTGATAGATACTTGTTCTTAAGTCTCTTTTTGCCCAGAAAATACCTAGGTTTTGAGCCTAGGATGTCCAGCAAGTACATTTCCTCTAGCTTCAAGAATGCATCATATTAATTCAGTAGAAAAAAAATCTGTTGTTCATTTACCTTCAAGTTTCCAGAAACTGAAAATAGCTTTAAGGCTTCATGTTAAAAGCAAATCAAGGCCAGTACTTCTAACAATGAAAAAGAGAATATTAGAGTAAGAAAGCACATTAAGTAGTCTTTTTTTTTTTTTTTTTCTCTTCAATTTTCCCCTTTAGAAATACCATAGGGTATTATCTTAGTTCTAAAGAGTACTTAAACTTTCAACATAATACTCAAATATTCATATTGGACCTGATGTTCTTCCTATTGAATTTAATGGCAAAATTCCCATAGATTTCAAAGTAGGCAGAACCAGGCCTGTTATACATTACTGATATGTAAAATCATTATGATGATAAAATGATAAAAACACTAGTGAAGCATTTTATGATGCATTTTTGCATGTTTTCAAATAAGTATATTAATTATCTTGATTATTTCCATGGAGAATAATTATACACATCTCTGAAGCTCTTATCAGTGTAAATATTAAAAAGAGGGAATATATAAACAGATTACACTAACAAAATATCTTTGGGCAATTTGAATAATTATCATACATACTACTGCTGGAGAACTGCCTACTTCTAGAGTTCTACACCTGTTACTTTAAACTCACTTTTGGCTCTGAACTTCCTAAAAAATTCTCTGCCACATACAAGGAGGATCAAAATTTTAGTCTGCATTGAAGCTTTTGAAGTATTTTCCAGGGAAAACCATTAACTTTAAAAATTTATCATACAAATAACAGATAGTAGAATGTCTGTATAAATTAGCAGAAGGAAATAATAATTAAATTTCCAGACTTAAGAGAATAACCTTTTTCAGCTTCATAGAAAAAGTTTAATATTAATTGTAATTTCATCCTGACTTTTTATTATGCCAGAGAAGAAAAATCTGTAGCTACCTATTAAAGATATCCATATTAGTTTTGCCACTCATGAGACTTGAATTTCAGTTTTAGAGTGAAGAATTAAGTCAGTTCAGTTAAAAGTAAAAAGTACTCAGGATTTCATAATGTCTGCCCACCTATATGGATTTTGTGGGTATCTCATTTTAGGTAATACTCAACATCTATTTTAGGCAATTTTTTTTGATCCACCCTCCAGATACTTAATGAAGCATTTAGGTGTAAATATCCCTATTTAACTCTTACATTCTGTGATGATTTCTAAACAGGACAGTCAAAGTAGCATGAGCAGTGATTCAACCAATAATTCACTAAGCGTTTAAACTAATTTGCCTAAACTTAGGGGTCCAGTTTAATTTATGATGTCCTGTGGTGTTCTAAATTCCTGAATAAGACTTAGAGATATGGTACAAGTTGCACAGAAGACATGGGTCTTTCTGATTTGGTGGACGGGAGCAGCAGTGGTCAACCCAAAATGCGCACAGAGTCTGTCAGCTGCTCAAGCAGCGGAATGGAGCTATACCATTGCCTGACCTGATCTGAGCCTTCAGGGTAAACTGAATTTTCCCTTGAATGTGATGACCTGAATTTATTTACATATATGTACAACCAAGTGAGCTAATCTGGAGCTCAATACCATCTGAGGACATTTTCAAGAAAGGTGCAAAATTGACACATACATGTACCAGTGTCAGGTTAGATATTTACCACTCAGAACTAGTCTACTTCTTGCATCATCAATTTCTGTAGCTAAAATGATTTAGAGTAGTTGGTTAAATTATCAATAGTTCATGAATATTCCTTAAATGAGCAATAGGCCTTACATGCTAAAAAATATTAACATCTTTAATTTATTCCTTTACAAGACATCTTTTTTATACAGCTTGGAGTTTCAGTTTTCACATGGTGGAAGAGATTAGATACATATTTTATGGTTCATAAGAGAACTTCTCAAATCAGAGCAGTATTTGAATAGATTATTTCATTTAGTAAGCATTTAGCATCTAGATAACTTCTAGAAACTGAAGATGCTTCTTGAAAAGATAAGTCTAAAACATCCAAGCTCTTATTGGTTACAAACTGGGGTAATGCCTAATGTTGGTTACAAACTAGGGTAATGTCAGTGGTCTTCTGCAGCTTTTTCCTCTTTGGAAAGCTGGAAAGCTGGTTAGAGGATTTGTACCTAATTTTGATACGTTTGATTTAAGAAAATATCTATCTATCTATCTATCTATCTATCTATCTATCTATCTATCTATCTATCCATCCATCCATCCATCCATCCATCCATCCATCCATCCCTCTATCAAATCAATTAAGGAATTAAAAGATCAGGATAAAGGTAAGGACATGAAAGCGTTGATCTGTTGCAGGACTGTTTTTTGAGAAAAGCTTATCAAAGTCTTTGTTGGTTCTGTTACCTGAGATATTTTTGTATCAATCAGAAATGATGCACGGACATCCCTTGATGACACTTCTACATTTCTCAGACTAGAGGCTTGTCTTTGGGGATAGGCAAAATCCCAAGGAAGCCATGTGAAAAGAAAAACAAGGAAGTCAGAAGGACTGTTATTTCTCTCATACTCCTTACCTCTTTAGACCTCGATATATTTTATACTGAAACATAACACTGGTATGGAAATACCAATTCAGATAATGAAATAGACTATTACAGAAAGAGATAAACGTGTACAGAAGTCAATTCTAGTAAGGACACGTTAAAATTGCACCTTTTAGGGGACTGCAGGGCTTTAGGCTGCATGAGCAAATTTTGTAGATTGAAAATATTTCCAATTACTCTCTCATATTTTCCTAATTTTTGTATGCATGAAAAAAATGTCTAGCAATATTTGTGAATTACATTTTCCTACCAGCATTAAATGTTAAAACTAATTGCTGCTTAGCCCATTCTCCATATTTCAGAAATTTAGTCTCTTTTTTTTCCCCACATCAGCAGTGTCAATGAATGTCAAAGAAATTAAGATTAACTTGTTTTGGGACTGAGATGCTACATTTATGGTCTCTTTCAGAAAATACTATTGTTTTTCATTGGATCTCAGTTCACCAACCTAGAAGGGAAAGGTTCATACCCCTTTATTCATTCTTCCAAATAAGTTTGCATTAGCTATTCACTTTAAGTCCAGAATAACTGTAATAGACTGTTGGAAGACTGTGTTAAGTTCATTGTATGATGGATGGAATAAATTAGATTGTGTCATCCTCCAAAAGAGAAGTGGAAAGAGACAACTGTTAAAAAGATGGCAACACCTAGTACATGGGAAAAGAGCAAATACTTCTTTCATCTTTTGACAACTATTGAAGCACTGGCTAGTTCACTGTCTTCCTAAACTGGAGAGTTGGTTTACCCAGCATCCCATGTGAGGGAAAGCTCCTCCCATTCCTGGCCAAAAAACCAATAGAAAACAGAAATAGCACTCAGTTACAAGCCATATGCAGCACAAGACCCATAGACCAAAAACATCGTGGATCTATTAAGCAAATTAAAAATTAAATTCTCTCCCTTCAGTTCATTTAAGTTGGACTTCCAGTTCTTTCTGGGTGACCCACAAGAAGATATCTAACTGATGTAGACTATGACATGATTAAGAGCTGTTTGTAAATTGTCTTTTTATTGTTTCTCTGAGCTACACTACCTACCAGCTACCAGTCTCTCTGGACTGTTGTAACTTGAGTTATATTTACCTTTACAGCACTATACTGGGTGGTTTAGGATAATATTGGTGAAAGCTCTAGAAAGACTTGTGATACAAATATGAGCGTGTAATGAAGAGGAAATAGTATATCGTAGCATTAAAAATCCTTTTTTCCCCTTTTGGTCTGGGTCCTTCATCCTTTAGGAATTCTGCATCTGTATCTAAGGTTTGTATTAATTTTTGCATGCTTCAGCACAAATGATTATCAGTGTTATTCCCAAAACTATGAACTATTTCTCCTACCACAGTAGGTTACAGACTCTCTTCACTTTTCTTCATAATAGAAGTATTTACTTCTAAATATTTCATATATCATATTAGGATCCAGGTTAGATACAATGCTTACAAACTCACACTCAAAGGCATACTAAGGATATGTTAAGCAAAGAAAGACAAGAAAGAACAGCACAGTTCCCCCATAGCCTGAAGGAATTAATTTATTTTCCCTTTCCAGTCTCCAAGGAAATCTTTAACCTTAATTCTGTCAAGATGCAGCTTAAAAACAGAAATCAGCACATGAAGCTGCCAGAACACTGAATTAAACAAAAGTGCATGGTTCTGTAGGCGTAAATCCCAGAGAACACAGTTTAAAAACAAAACAAGAACAACAAGTGGTTCCAGTTCATCTCACACTATTGAATAGGTCAGTGATTTCTGTCCACAGAGTCATGGCCAAATTATCTCTTCCAGCTCAAAGAAAGATGTGTTAATTGCACAGTGAACAGTACATGTTGTTTCACCATTCACTAAGAATTCTCTGGCCTGAATTTCACCTCTGCCTTAGATTACTGCAGCTTGAGCTGAAATGTCTGAAATTAACTGAGCCACAGAGAATTACAATAGAACTTCAGTAGCTAACCATATAATAAATGTATTTCAGCATCAGCACACACGGAGTATATACATTTAATTTTAAAAAATGTATATAGGTTATGGCTTAGAAATCACATTAATATTTATGCAATCTCTTCACTAGGACAAGCTGTTGCATTAAGGTCGCGTACAGTTTCCATTAAATCAGTGGGTGACCACATACCTGAGATACAGAAGCAGTAATTGCCACACACTTGCACCATCTCCTATGGCCATCCTTCCACTGATTAAATGGAGCACGAGGTGACTACACTCATCCTGCATTTCTGAAGTAGAATAAACAGAACTGCAGCAGTCACTTGGTGAACACAAGTGTTCTTTTGCAGTCGGGTTGAGTAACAAAGCGTACAGACCTGGGCTGCCTGCACTTACCTGGCTGTCAGTGAATGAATGCAGAGACAATCACTGCGTGATGTAAATTGTTTCTGGGTTAAAAATAAACAATCCATGATCCAAATACAAAATTATAAGTTAGTGATAGACTTATCTTAATTGAATAACCTTCATGCCCCATATCTAAGAATTCCTCCTATTTAATGAGTACAATAATAAGTTGTATGCTTAGAAATGAATGTCTCAGATAGTTGAAGATGCTAATTTTGGCAGTTTCCACCTGCTGAGAAGAGCTTAAAGACACTGATAATTGTTGAAGGATCTCACTTTGGTCCTGTTTCATAGGTTCTGGTAAATGCAAGTCCTTGCTACACAAAGGGGCACAAGAAATATGAAAAAATATTGTCAAGTGATGAAGCTTTTCTTTTTTCACTTCTATCAGTGTATGAGAGTAGGGATGAGGATAAGTTCTGAGATATGTCATAAGCATTTTTGTCAAATATAAATTGGACAGTGAGTGATGTGCTGAGAGATGAGGGACATGAAAAATTTTGTTTAGTTACCAAACTTCCTATTCCTACCAAAACTGTTGACCTGTACTTTCACGTTGGAGGTGGTTCACCTAATGACGCAAAGATGTGACTTCCTTCACCAGTCATAGTGTGATTTCCTCATGACAGACAGCAGTCATTAAAAGATGAATCATAATCATGTGACCACACGTTGAAAACATTAATAGACGTTAAACCGTTACAGTGATTCATTAAGCAAGATCAGCCTGAAGAAGTGAGTCAAGGGGGGATTTTAATATGGAGAAATGAGACAGCAGTGGAACTGATTGGCCTGTAACATTGAGAATCAGTTTTGAATTAGTGTGTTTGCCACTCTGATTTTTAAACAAGTACATAATCACAAGCACTTGGCATAAATTTCCATCTCTGAATGTATTTGGATATAAATAAATGACTGGATTGTTCTCAGACATTTTTGGGAAAAAAGAAAAAAAAAAACCCATAAAAATAGATAAAAATATAGAAATATAGAACACACTGATTTTTGTAAAAATAAGCCCTACTGGTTTTTGCATACCTTAGCTCAAATACAGTTAAAATTAA
The DNA here is from genome assembly GCA_013400275.1 of Rhadina sibilatrix. NCBI lineage: Eukaryota > Metazoa > Chordata > Aves > Passeriformes > Phylloscopidae > Rhadina > Rhadina sibilatrix. The sequence continues at coordinate 3,880 of VWYO01017752.1, read as the reverse complement.
AAAAAACTAGAAAATGGTTGGTGTGTATTCTCAAGTCTTACCCGTACACAGATAGGTGTGTGAATCAACAAACACAGGTAACCAAAGGCAACCACCAAACCACAGCTGAAAGGCAAAGAGCAGATTTCTTTCATTACCTCACTGGCAGTGCTGGGCAGCAGAGACACAACACACAGGGACACACAGGCTCAGTTAGGCTCAGTTCATCCTAGCGACCAGGGAGGCTCAATCATGGCTATGAGAGTGTGTTATCTCTACACAGGAATTCTACTTCTCAAAACAGGCAGGGGATTGACAATAGTAGGCATAATAAATGAAGTTTTCCCACATGGACAGTGTTTAATCTCTAATTCATTTGTTCTCTTATTAATATATAGTATTTTGTACACCATCTCATAACAGCACAGAAATACTTAGCAGTTAATGTTGTATCCCTCTGTGCAATTTGACTAATGAAAAACTACACATTTGTTACATTACATCAGGAAGCTAGCTAATTGACTCTGATTCATTTATCCTTATACTTATTTGATACAGGTGTAAAATCAATACATGAAACTGCTTATTATTTTCTAATATTATGAAGAGAAACTAAATCTAAATAGCCCATTACTACTATATACTAGATAAGAATGTGAAGATAGGTGGACATTTGACTTGACAAAGTAGAGTGAGTCTTATCTTGAAAGGTTGTCTTTGGGGATAGGATACATTATCAGTTGTCCTCCTTTTAATTTCTTTGTGTCCCCATAAATTAATCATGCTAATTTATGCTGCATAATGAAAGATTAAATTAAAAACTGTAGTCCTGACCTATTATATCTTCCTTATTTGCATGAATTTAATATATAATTCCCTGCTCTGTAAAATTTCATGAACATGTTTAACTTTTTGCACCTCAGTGATCTTTAATGCAACATAACAGTAAACATATAAATAAAACTCATTTTAAAATAACATCTGAAGAAAATACTAAGGAGACATCTCCTATATACAGTAAGTGGTTCTGTATTTCCTTGGATATTAAATAGAAACTACTGATCATACTGGGATTTACAAACCAGCAAACTTACAGGAAATGTCTCAACTTACCTCAAGAAGTTTAGACTGTTTAGACATTGATAACTCATTTTCCCTGTCATTCAATAACACTTTGCGCAATTTTAACATTTATCTCAGTAGCAGGAGAAATATCCCTTCAGATTTCAAATATTTCAAACTCATTTGAGAAAATCCCTAAATTACAGAGGAGTAGACATCACCGATGATGAAAAGCTGTGATTGCCACACACTGGTACTCTTAGCATAAAAATAAAGGATATAGTGTAAAAAAAAAATATTTCATTGTTCTTTTTGAGGCTTACAGAATTGAAACCAATGCAAGTTCTGGCTTTCTCTGATGGCAAGTCATCTTTATGTTTTCCAGAGAGACTGGACCTTGGCAGTACTGGCTGTCAGATTTCAAAAACCTTAAATTCTTCATCCAAGACTGCACAAAGTTGGTATTTGTGCCAGAGGTTTGGTATCTCAGATGTAGTCTCATGTAACATTTCTCAGATTCTGATTTATCTCAGTATTTGGTTTCCAGCATTTACTTCAGTTCAAACAACTACTGTACTAGGTTTTGGCAGGAATCCCATAGCAGGACTGATACATTTTTTTTACTGTGATCTCTGAGTGTTTTATTATGCACCACTTGGGTTAGCGATTGCACTGAAATTTTAAAATCTTTGTGCAGTCCCTCATCTGTGAATCTCATTTCTCAATCTGAAAATCAAAATTGCCAAGAATTTCTTTAGCTGACAGCCAGAGCCTTATTTCACTTCTACTTTAAATCTGCTGTAGCACATGGCTTACTTGATTTTCTTTGTGTGTTTAGGACTGCACAGAGATCCTGCTGAGGTTCTGATATGAGTGTGAAGCAAAGTCGGCTCCTAAAAGAAATTAACAGCCCTCTTATTGCTAATTAAAAGCTCTTTGCTTTCTCTCCACATGGCCATTGCAGCTGCTTCACATCCTCTCAATGTTTCGAAAACACATAAATTCAAAGACAATATTGTGAACAGCACCTGGCACTTGCTGCACCTGCCATGATGAGACTATATTTCATTCTGTCAGTAAATTAAAATTCTCCAGAGCTGAAAAGGATGCTTTTTTTCTCATTCAACCTCTTCCATTTTCCCCAGTGGTAAAGAGACAGTAGTTTTGCTTCCATTTTCGATACTAAATATATCATATTGTTGTTTGCTTCAGTGGTGCAGACACCTGCCTCCTGCTGTAAATGTTGTGTTCCACTTTGGAAAGATTTCCCCAGGGCTCCACATTCAAGTATTGGCTTGTAACTATGGCTTAATATCATGTCAAAATCTCTTAAGGAAGATGCAGCTTGTCAAGTCATCTCAGGATTGAACCTCTATCTAGTGAAATTCTGAAAATGTCCTTTGAGTGTTTGAAGCATAAGAAGACAAATAAAAGGCTAGCAAGTCATTTGTAAAGATAATAGCTAACAGCATGCATTTTCCCTTTCCCTCCCCAGCTTTCCATTAATGTTGATAAAGAGAGAAGAGCAGACTACAGGTCAGTGATCTTTGTTATTTATATTCAGGTCAAAGAAAGTTCCAAACTTTTGTGGTTTGAGCATGGCAGCAAAACAGAAGGAAAGAGAAACAAAAACTCAATCAAACTATGGTAGACTTAAGCTCTGATATTTTTATCTCAGAGCTTATTTTCAGAAAGGAAATGGCAAGCAGGAAGTTTTTCACTATAAAGAATTTTACAGACAACAGAATTTGGCTGGATTCTTGTGGCATGATGGTGCCATGTTTGCTGCTAAAGTTAAAGGAGTAATTTTTTTTTTTTTTTTAAGAAATGCACAATGATTACATTAGAAGTGGGACTAATGAAATTACTTTTTGACTAACCGAAATTATCACTTGGGATTTTAAGATAAAATGGGAGAGAATTTATCAGTAACTTTTACTAGGGGTTACATGAAAAAGGTATTCATATATTATCAAAATGGGTATGTGTCCCTATTTTTTTCCAGATTGAGAAAATGGTTCTCTACATAATTATTAACCTCATCCCAAATAATTCAAAAAATTGTACTAATATTCCCCAGCAAAGGGAGAAAACCGAAACCCACAAATCCCAACACCAATTTGGATTACAACCTAATAGGGACAAGGGTCTTTTTTATAGTGTTCTTTTTCACCCTAATAGTATAAAACCATCAAGAGCAGCAAAGGACTTCAATACAGAATTTTTTCCTTTCCCGAATTCCTCACTTCCATCCTCTGCTAGAGTCCTCATAGCAGATTCAAACCTGTAAGTCTGCAGATTTGAAGGTGTGTGGGCATGCTTGGCATGAATGCAAAATCTCACAATTTAACACACGTCACGGCAAACTCTATATAGAAGGGTGTAGTGGTCCATGGACCACCCACAAAGGACAATTCACTGCCTTGGAGATTGCACAGTCTCTAGACTGCCTCAGTTAACAGTGACTCCCCTTTGGGAAGTCCCTTTGAGAATTTTTCTTGTGGTTCAATGTGAGAAAAAATACTTCAACCCATGAGCCTTTGCAGTTCTATGTCAATGTTTCATACCCCATTGGTTATTCCCTTTGTTCCTGGTTTTTACTCCTCTTGATTGGTTCTTTTTGGATCCTTCCCCTGATTGGTCCCTTTCCCAACTCCTTTCCCCATTGGCCAAGTTGTGAAACCCCACCCCTGGCTACCCTATATAATCCCTCTCCCCCGGGACCATTCTGCTCCTTTCTGCTCCAAACTCCCTAAATAAAATCTTTCCAAAAATATCGGAAAGACTCAGTCTTGTTGCTTTTTCTCCTGCAACATCTGGGGTGGCAAACGCAGCTCTG
>VWYO01017742.1:85064-99045 GCA_013400275.1 Rhadina sibilatrix | reverse complement strand
CACAGCACACAGGAACGAATTATATTCCATACTGGGCTGGGCATGCTAAGGATATGGCCCACTGACATAGCAGGGGTTTTCTTAATATGAGGAAAATTAGATCCAAATGCTTTACTACGATAAAATTTCTTGACAAATGCTACGTGAAACATCAATTCAGATTACATATATTTTGCCTACAGAGAAAAAAAAAATACAATTTTACTCTTAAAATATTTAACATTCAGAAATTAATATATGTCCGAAGAATATCTTGGATTGCTACAAGTGTTAAACTGCTGTATACTGACCTAATCTGTAACTTCAAGCCCAGTAGCATAACTGGCATGCTAGAGTACTTGTTGGTGTTTTCCATAGTATAAACCAGTTATTAGTATAACAGATTCACATGGTCCTACAGGCCTGAAAAAAGTGTGGAATGAGGAAGGGAAGGCATGAAGACTAAACTTCTATTCAGGAAAAATATTCAGAATAATTTTCTAAGTGATGACTATCATGAAACAACATTTGTTGAATCTTGTTTCCTGATATAAATTCTAGTAAGAAAATACAACTATAGGAAAGCAAAGACAACCCACAAAAAAAACCAAAACAAAACAAAAAACCAAAAAACAAAACAACAAACAACCCCTCCCCCCCCAAAATAGACCATAAAGTCAAAATAAAATCAAAAGCCTTACAGCCTCAGAACTGAAATAACAATGTAAAAATGAAAAGATAATACAAAGATTATTGGAGACTGGCAAATTTCTTATTATTATTTCCAATATCTTATATAGCATTACATACTTTGAAATAAAACACAAGGATCTCTAACCAGAGCTATTATGAGAGAACTCCATGGGTCTCACTCTTTTGATTGTGTGTGCAACTCTCTTCAGTAGTAATGGATCTTATCTTCTGCATCTTGGGGGAGGAATAATTTCATATGTTCACTTAGTCAAATCTTTTCCAAGATTTCTCTTAACTTCCTTACTTTATTGATTTGCAAGCCATGAATTTCCTCGGTGGTCAGGGCAATAAATAACTATTGCAAACCATGGACAGTAAACTATCCCAGGATAATGGGTAACTCTGTTTTAGTGAGATTTATGTATTTGTTTCCTTTCACTGAACCATGATTTTGTAAGTCTCTGGTGCCCTGAAATTACGGAAGTGTTCACTTTGATACTGTCTCAGTCTACAGACTTTTGAAAATACATATCAGCCTAATCATTTTCAAAAAAGACAATTTCCAGTCTTAGTAAGTTCTATATTGTATCCAAATATTCTCAGTAGAGGTGGAAGCTTTTTTTCCCCACAATACTAATACAAAAAAAACCCCAAAAAACCTAGGCAACAGATTAGAGAAACTTCCTTCATGTGAAATGAAAATACCTTTACAGGCTGACAAAAATTCTATCATAGGAGGTCAAGAAGTCATTTATTTAATGTGAAGGTGGACTCATTGTGAGATCCAAACTATCTACACTCTACACTGCAGTAGCAAAATATCCCCATTTTTTTTTCTGCAGTCACTATCAAAGAAGGATACACTATTTTTCTTGTCTTCCATATACAAAGACAATCATGACAGAAGTTCAAAATGCTTCAAGAAGCAAATGTAGCATGGTACCGTATTCTAAAGATAACTCTGAAACAGTATTGTTGGACTCAGTGATATTTTGCAATGTTCATATATTTTTTATTGAATTAAGCAGCTTTGAAGCTTATCAGGCACTGCCCAACAAAATATTTAGTCAAAAAAAATTATGAATTTTTTTAAACTTTGAGCTAGTAGCTCAATATTCTGTACAATGAAAATTGTAAAATATTTCATAGTTTTAGTTCTCAAGCCAACTCTTGCTGGCTCCCTGTACATTAAAAAAACAAAACAAAACCAACAAAATAAAAAAAAAATAAAATAAAAGCAAACAAAAAAACAAACAAGAAAATTATTAACAAAAAATAATCACCAGGAAAAATATCCTTAGGCAAAAGAAATAAAAAACAAGACAAAAAACCAAGAAATACAAGCCTAATCTGTAGATATGCTTGAGAGAAGACTGCAACCTAAAGAAAATTCAGTATTGCATAGCATAGTCTAAAAATTCAGCTTTCAGCGAACAGAAAAGGAAAAACAGTTTGGTATTGACAGTTTCCATCAATGATAGTTAGTCATCCAGTACTATGTACATTATTATACACTGTATGCCATTGAAAATCCTGTTTTCTTCAGCCTTAAATATATTCTTAAACCAGGATTTTTATTCATCTAAACAAAACACTTCCTGGCACTTCACTATTACAGTTACTCTGAACAACATACTGTAACTGATGTCCTTTTAAAGTGTCCCTTAGAAATGAAAGTGCCACTCTGCTACATATCATTCACCAGAAACCAAAGTAGAACCACAAAGCTGTATGTCTGGATCCACTGAGTGCAGCAACACCATTCCAAGTCAGACTGTGACCACAAAATTCCGATAACTGAATGACACAGACCTCATATACCTTGTGTCTGGATAATCCAATGTTCTAGCTGGTAAAGCTTCAGAAGTGGTCGTAAACAAGCACCATGCTTAAAGGCCTCTATGTCCCTGCAGGGAGATCAGGTTTGGATTTTTCTCTTGTGTTTTTCTTTTATAATTATATATATATATATTAAAAAAAAAAAGCACTTCAGATTACAAACATACATTCACAGCACAACACTGTGATCTCTCCCACTGCAGTTGTGAAGGAAATCTCTAGTCCCATCTGAAGACAGATAGCTTTGATACTGCAAATTCTTGAGTAAAGCTGAAAAGAGCCTTTTCTCTCCAGAGGCCGCAATGTTGCCAAATAATTTCTTTAAAAAAAAAACAACAAATAACCCAGAGTATTGAGATCTTCATCGCCTCTGCTGTGCATATACTGGGTAGGCTAGTGTGACATTGAGAGAGTCATTGTGCTGCACGAGTGACGTGTGTTGGTAATGTAGCACCAGTTCTTTCAGCGAGTTGTACAAGTTATATGGCTCTGCAAATCCATACCCAGTAGGTGTTTTGTTTATCACACAGTGCTTTACTTCGCCATCCACCCTAAAAAAAACCAACAAAACAAAAACAACCAGTTTTTAGTTTGTGAGTACAGTAAAATTAAGGCAGAAAATAAGGTATTAGAAACAGATCTTAAGGTACTAACTAGTCAGTACTGTCGTTCTGTTTTTCTAAAGTTCTGCTAAAGCCTTTTGATGTTTACTTTTTGAGATGGACTTTCTCACACACTTTTCATGTAAATAATGATTGTTTTGCATTCCTTTCTGGAGGAGGGGAGAACTGATAGACTGTTGGGTTGACCAGTGTGGTTGGAGAGGACAATTTCATCCTCCAATCCATGGTCACTGTTGGAATTCTATAAATGTCGAGGTCTGTAAATAAACTGCCTTTTTTGCCTTGGACATTCAGTGCATGTGTGTCGTATTGAGACACCGTACATAGAATTTCTCTGTTCTGTGGTGGGATAATGGTAGAAACCTATGTTTAGTCCAAATTTGTGAATGTCATCCTAGCTTAGGGAGGCAGGAGATAGGCAGACTTAGCATGCTGCACAGAAAGGAGTGCACAGATGTTTTGGTTTCCCTTCTGAGGGGAAACCTTTCCTCCTCTGTGGGACTGGCACAGGCTGGAGCTGTGAAGGAAATGCAGCAGCAATAAGAACGGCCTCAGGACTCCTTGACCTGCTTTTAAATGGAAAGGTCCAAGAGGAATTGTGCATATGTCAGCGTCTATAGGCCCCCAGCTGAAGGTAGCCCCTGGCATGTTGGTTATATCATTCACAAGTTAGGGTACATACACAACAGAGCAGGCGTAGCAGCCTTGTTTGCTGCTCTCTCGAACAAGGAATGTTCCATCTCGTTTTCCCCGGAGCAGATTTTCAGCCTGGCTTCTATTGATATTTCCCACATTCCATGTTCTCTCATCATGATGGGGCAAGTCCTCGTCATCTTCTACCATAGAGTATTGGCTGTCAAAAAGAAAAAATGTGTTTGTGAAACACAGAACAAAATCCACTAATTAAGCAGTCTTTATTCCATATTACAGTGGTTAGCAGGATGTCTCTTTGGTAAAACTAGGGATTTAAGCCATTAGGGATTAATGGTGCAGTACTACCATTTGAACAACTGGATAAAAGTAAAATATAAGCTCTGTTTTTTGTTTCTTTGAAGAACACTCACATAAATTTTAGGAAGAATATAAAAAGATGATGTGTTATTTTTCGGGATATGCTGCGAGCACTTCCGTACTTCTGCCATTGCTCACTGTTTTGGTAAATAGCAAGCCCAACAAAATCAGTACCCTCTGAGTCAGCTTCATTTCCAAAGATCAGAACACTTGGTCAGCAGTGAAAAATATGCAATGTATCAACTACAGCTGCTGCTTGGAGAACCTCTGAGCAGTTGCACAGGGAGACAGATTAATTATTTATAGGAGAATGGCTTTGTGAAAAGGTGCAATACTGGAGTGCTTTCTCTCTCTCTCTCCTTATAAGCAGATTATGAAAATAGCATGCAGTACATGCTTCTCTGCTAAATCAGCCACCAACTGTAAAGCTGATTCAGAGTTACAGAGAACCCTCTGAGCTAAAGCCCACCATGAAAAAAGAAGCATCTGATTCAGATGTGTGGATACCACCTTGGAATTCTGCAGTTCCAGAGCTCCCTAATCCCACAACAGTCTGCACTGTTTGGCCTTGCCTCTCCTGCTCAGCTTGCAATAAGTCTGTGTTAGGCTAATGCATTTATTTTCTCTGTAATAGGCTTTTAATTAGTTTTCCTTGGTCTAAGAAAAGATGACTTCTCACTCATCCAAGGTTCTGTCTTTGTGAAGATTCCCAAAGTAGTCTACAGAAATCAGCAAGTGCACACAGAATTCTGTTTTTCATAAAGAGAAAGGGTTCTTTTGTTTCAGATAACACTATCTCCAGGTCCCTTATCCCACCACTCTTTTGGCCTACATGACATTCACATACATTCAGTAGTGGCTCTGTTTTCAACCAGCATCTAGAGAAAGCAATTCTTGTTTTTCATCCTGCTTATTATATTGGGGGCTTTTTGTCTGCAATACAACTTCAGAGGAAAAGCAATATTCTAAAAGTTTAATTTTTCAGAAGTTACAGACTTGCCAGCTAGGAGTATTAGAGTGAGAGAAAATGAAGATTTTCTTTAAACAGTTTCACTTACTTATTTTGATGCCACATTAAACCCACAGGGTGTTCTTTGTCTACTGTTTAAGAGATAGGAACACTAGTGGGAACAGGTGCCTACATATTTTACAACACCTCATCTTTGAGTTGTGCTAAGACTGAGAAAACAACATGGCTTTAAAATGTGTATGTCTTTTTTATCTCCTGCTTCTACCACAGTGATAAGCACAATTTCCAGGATAACAGTAGGAGACTCAATAAACCAAGTCAAATTAAAATAGATGTGGACAAGGCCAGAATGCAGGCAGAATGCACTAGAGTCATTGTCAGTCTGCTGCTTTCATTTTATATTCAACCAGACAGCATAAAAGAAACTACATAGGCAGAAAATGTTGATACAAATACTACTGAGACAATTTTGATTTTTCTATTTGTTCACTATTCACTGTTACTGAGCTTCAGATATTATTTTGTGTCTTGCTTTTGTTTAAATTTGCTCTATGTTTACACAACCCAAGCACTTTATTCATGAAATGTATTCATCAGCCCAGCCTCTGTCAGAACCTACAGTAAACTGAATGGTTTGAAATGACAGAATACTGCCCTGCCATTTTCCAGAAAAATAAAACAGACCACAAAACCAGAGGATATTCCTCAGCATGTGCAAATTTATCATCTCCAACAGCAATATGACACAGTCACATGGGTGCCCCTGTACTGGGTAACGTCATGGTATTCACAGCTGAGATTTGGAAAAAAGCCTGCTCATGCCTAAGAGACCTTCAAAACAATTTATCCATCTCTATGACATCTCTCTAAGACACTAACATTTTATGAACTTAATTTTGCTGGTAAGAAAATAGACACAGGTTACATTTCAGTGTTTTGCTACAGTAACTTGATTATGCACTTCCCTGAAAAAAGGAGGAGAGCAGAGGGTGAGACAGCATCCTTTCTAATACTTGCATTATGTAGGCTGTCATGTCTTAACAGTGTGCATTGTTACTGAAGACCTAGGCCTGAGACTTCCACTGTGTGGTCCAAAACTTAAATATGCTTTATCTCACTTTTTTATTTTGGTGATTTGAAACACCAGAAATATCTAAATCTTATATATATACTTACTCTTCTGCATTTTCATTTCCAAGCCATTCATTTAGCTTCTTCTGCCGAACGCCTTTTTGAGTCAGCCACCTGGACAATAATTGCAAATGAAATTAATTTTTAGTCACAAATGTTGGACCCCATTAAAAATCCAAACAACTTAAAGTTTGTTAATGCATGATACTCACATCAAGTACTGATCCCTTGTCTTCCTCAGCTGTATGAGGTCTGGCTTAATGCTGTTCATACGCTTGTCTATCTCTCTGTATTCAGCTGCTTGCTTTTTTAAGTCTTCTTCTAATCTACGCCTGCTGTCCACAATTTCACTTATCCGAGACTTCAGTTTTTCATAGTTGTGCATGATTCTGGATGGAACAATGCAATAGGTTACACTCTGATTTCTTATCACAACTTTACAGTCTACTATTTAGAGNTATTATTCATTCTTTGTGCTTGTGGGCATCTTGTTTGTTAAATAAATAGTTTTTTCTACTTTTCCCCGAGGAAGTTCTTTTTTCCTGGACCAGCTGTGGGGAGGGGCCGTTTGGGTTTGCTTTCCAGAGGAACCCCTTGGGAGGTTTCCTTCCAAATTTGCCCTAAACCAGGACAGAGGTGTAGACACCTAAGAGAACAGATTACTTCTCTAGGTGTAGTGATACATTTTGCTAGTTCACATCTACCCTATCTGAAGCTTCTTTGCTTACAACTGAACAATTTCAGACTTGTCATCTTGCTTCAGTTTTAGGCAGACCTATACTTGGCATTGTTTGTTTTTTCAAAAATCATACAATTTGATATGCAAAATCAAACACTGACCTTTGTATTTCTTTATCATTTCCTTCCCGTTTAAATTTTTCTATGTATTCCTTACTGTATCGTTCTTGTGTTTGGCACTGCTCTTCAAATATTTTTATTGTTTCATTAAATGCCTCAATGGCTGTTCTTTTCATTTGAATTTCCTGAAAATAAAATAATTGTTATTACAGTTGTTATCAGATAAAGGGGAAGATTTATTGGCTTGTATCACAGAAACATTTCAGTATATTGTAAAAGACTATCCTTTCCGTATCCCTTTACCAAAATGTATTCTGTCTGTTGAGCCTCATGGCATAGAGACAACAGGCCTGTGGCAAAAGGCTACCATGATAAGATGATAAGATGATGATGTTTATCAAGCGATAGCACTGCTAAAAAAAGAATCAATTACAATCTTTGCTTTGTATAAATAAATTGATGCTTAGAACCTTACGGCAGTGCACTCTGCCCTCTGTACAAACTGAAGTCCTTAGAGGCACACCTGGCTTTCTGAAATAAAGGTGGCCTTGACAGGTCTCAGGAGGTTATCTAGTTTACCCTCCTGCTCCTATATACCTATTTGGGAGCCAAGTCTTAGGTCATTAGTTCAAGTTGGCAGCAACTCTCCAATTTTCTTCAACTCTTTTTAGGTGTTATTTCCTGCACACTGTAATAACCAGTCTTGATTCTGGGTCTGTAAAACTGGACTGATTCAGTGGCACTTCGAGGCACGGCTAATAGTTGATTAAGCTGCTGAAAGAGGCAGCTTTTCATTCCTGCATTTTATCTACACACGTCATCTCTTTACCCTGCATAGGTAAACCAGACCCTTCAAAAACTCATAATAAAATGCAATGCTTCCCTGCAAATGTGCCTTGAAAACCATAACTCAGCTTGACGAGGTCAGTATGCAGAATTGGTGGTAAATCAAGACAGTTATGTACTTGATTTGGATGGAGCTGTCAGACTTGAGCAGAGGGCAGCTTAGTTTACAGGTGGTGGCTGTTCAAACATGAGTAAGCAATTACACTATTCTGAGAAAGCACATCAGGGCAATGCAGTGGTGGTGGAAGCGGGGAGTAGGAAGATGACAGGAGGAATTCACAGTAATATTCTTCAAAATATATGAAGTCGTCCATTCTCCCATTGGTTCAAATCTAGCTCACCTGAGATGTTCTTGTGTAATCTTCATAGAGTCTGTCATATTCTCTGCTTTTTTCTTGGAACTGGGTATTATATTCATGCAATTTCTTTCCTACTGCTTCAATGCTATCCTCTTTTACAACTTGGTCCTGGAATGATGAGCAGAAAGAAAGATATTGTGTAAGGAGATGATTATATTGCACAGCCTTTCTGGATAAAACTGCTTAAAAATGCTTACAAAATTACATGGAAATGTGATTCCACTTTTACCAATATGGAGATATACTTTATAATTTTGGAGATACAGCGTCTTTGCATTATATGCAAATGGGAAATCAATGACAAAAGGGAATTTTGCATTGCAAGTGTTTAGCTTTATACTGACAGTTACATATTTCACCACTGAGTAGGATAATTATATTTATATATATAATATATTTATTTCCTAACAGTGTATCTGCAGTATTTAAAGTTTTAAATATTTACATGCAAAGCATGGAGTTGGTTTTAAACAAAAATATCAAGTTTTGTACCCATTTGATCTTTTCAAACGTTAACAGAGCTGAAGTTCTTCAAGTTCTGCAAGTTCTGCAATAATTTCTCTGCGTTTAAGTGAAACGCGAAGAAAATGAACTAAATTACCTGCTGGTACTTAGATACTGGATAGAGTAATTTTACATCCAGTTTAGGATTGTACTGGGCTAGAGATTCATTCCGGTAGTGGTTTATTAGCTCAACCACAGAGTTGAATGTCAATGGGTCAGAAAAGCCGTATTTTCCATCTCGGTGAAAAATCTTGATTAACTTGTTATTTCCTCCTTTCCTGCAAATAAAGTACATTGAAAAGTCAGGCACGCTTCAAGTACTATTTCCTAAAGAATACTCTGCTTTAAGGGCAGTTACTACATTTTACTATCAAGTATTACAGACCCAGTGTAACTAGTCTTACCTCAGTGTCAGTGTGTAGTCCCCATGCATTTTGGTTGAAGCATCTCGTACCAAAAAAGTACCATCAGCTGTGTCTCGAAGCTTCTCATTTACTTCTTCTCTAAAATGAAAGCAAAAGTAACCCATCGTTTCAATTAGGTCTCACACACTTATTCTTCCACAGTGCTCTAAATTCAAATTCAAAATGTTTTGAAGTAAGTGTGTTTTAGAAGCCTTCTATGTGTCTCCATGTTAATACAACTATATAATACCTTATTTAAAATCGTTAGAGAAGAAGTGGAATAAAAAATGGCATACTCTGTTCTCTCACTTTAAAATGACAAAATTATTATTCATGCAAACCTCTCTCTGCTTGTTCATACAAGCCTATGCAATTGGAGCAGCCAGTGCTGGTCTAATAAACCTATATATAGTACAGATAAAAATGTTGCTAATATATGGCACTTGTTAGTCTGACTTGCTGACTATTGTGCCTACAGCTGAGGTCCTGAATGAAAGACAGGGACAAAATTCTTTCTTAGTGTTATTTTTTCATGCTGGTATTTAATGTAAGTCTTAAAGTAACAGAACAATCATTTTGCATTCTACATTCTAAGTGACTACCAGTAACTTTTTAGTCATATTTGGAATAAAAACCAACTGTAATATGCTTGTGGTAGAAACTCTCATAAAACAGCTGTTACAACTGTGGATTTTCTACACTCAAAGCATAATACATATACACAGAATAGCAGAGCAAGAATAGCACAAAGCCAAAACATAAGAAATACATGTCTTGAGGTTATTTACCTTGAGATATCCCCCCAGTACCATTCGGCGTCTTGTAATGACATGTTGTTATTCATGCTATTGTTAGTTATGGTATTAGGTTTCGGTGGCTTAGGAGGCAGTGCTGCAAATGAAAGGGAGGAAGAAAAGTTGTAACTCACTGAAAACATGACCATATATTCTTTGAAATTACGCATTATTACATAAATTTTATAATTCTCTGAGTGCGTTAAAAAAAAAACAAAACAAAACAAAAAAAAAAAAAAAAAAAAGAACTGGTTACCAAATAGAGTTGTCGATCAGTAAAATCCTTAAGAGACACTACAGGAATCAAGAAATTTGAAAACAAAATAATTCAAAATAAAGTTATACTGTTTCAAAAAATGATGTTATCTTGCAACAATATATTTTAAGGAAAATATAACACCATACTCAACTTCTGCCCCTTGAAGAAAGCATTTGAGAGAAAAAAAAAATCTGAACTTTGCTTTTACCTTCTTTCACCATCTTTGGGTGAACACAAGTAATAAAACATGCCACTTTTTTTTTTTTTTATAATCCTATGTAACAATCTTAGGGGAATTTTGCTGTTTTCTTACCTAGAAGCTGAGTAATAAAAGATGCAAACCCATAGCAACATAGTATATTTGAAGCAAAATCAGGGTTTTTTGATCCTCAGCATTCTGTGCAATGATTTGCAAAAAAACCAAAAAAAACCCCAAACCCAACAGTTTAAGATACCCATCTGTGACCCAAATATCCCTTGTGTTAATCTTAGTATTCTACAGAATAAATTGTGTTCCAAATGCCAGGACTGATTAAAAACACCCACCTCCCCCTTTTTCAATGTCAAAGCTGCATATGTATACCAGTGGGTGCCAGAGAAGATACTGCAGCACTGACTGAGTAACCAGGGGGACTACACTGGAACCAGGATTAAAAATCAACTCTTTCAGTTCTCCAGTAAGTACATCATTCTTGTCCTGTATATTATGACCAGGCTCAAAAGACAATGTTTTTGAAGTTGCAAGGAATATCAGGATAGCGTAATACTTTCATATGGTATGAAAAAAAATGATGCTACAACAGGCATTCAATCAGTATTGCTAGATTTTAAAAATGTTTTTTCCTCAAACAATCCAAGCCAATGATCTGCAATCACTGTTTCAGGAAATACGAGTGTTACTACAGCATCTCCTTTTAGGCAGAGTGTGGAACACAGAGAGCAAAAATAATAATAAAAGAAATACAATTTTTACATGATAAAATAGCAGGACTAAAACTACATCTGACATAATAAAATCAAAACAGAAACAGGTCAATTCAGTAAAAATTCAATTAAGTAAACAGTCAGGTATTTTAATATGTTAAAATTCTAATTACTACAACCATGCACTAATCTACAATTTTATTCTAATTTATGAAAAAAGGAAAACTATTTGTATCAGTAACAAAGTAAAGAAATCCTACATTTCCAGTATGAATTTTTCAGCAGCTATTGTAAACACCAAAATGAATTAAGTCTTCTATAATAAGACTGCAGTTTTACCTGGTGGATCCATTTCTATGTAAAACATCAAGTCTGTGCCACAATTTATATCTGTCTTAGGATATTCTATATCCAGTTCTTCCATATTCCAAACAGTATTGTACATTTGTATGAGTTTCACTGAGTAAGCTCAGATACAAGAAAAGAGTCAGGCTGTCTTTGTAATGGTGTCTTGGAATTCATTTTAAAACCTATAAGGGGCTGCACTGTAACCTATTACATCATAATCCTCAGCCAATCATGTCAAAATAATGTCACCAAACCACTCCTGCTTCCTCATTTTGTTCTACATTAATCTTAAAACAATTTCAGTTTTGGGAAGAATCTACATTTAGCAGAATTGCAATATAAAGCTAGTATTACACACAAAAGGAGCAAGTAGGCTCTCCTTGCCCGTGCTCCTGGCTGATTCTCCTGACTTTGCAGCATGGTACAGTCCAATCCTGGCAGGATGACAAAAGGCTGATATGCTGCAGCACGTAGCTCTTGCACACAGGCGCACACAACACACACTCACACACAGGGCAGCTCCCTTCAGAACCAGGTTGGTCCCATCTCAGGTGCATTCTCCTGCCTGGATGCCTCAAGTTTGACATCCAAAGTGATTTAAAAGGATTCTAGAACTACTGCACATATTAGAGATCTGTTAGAGAAGAGCATGACTGTGTGTGTATATCCATTACATATGCATTTTACACAAACACACATACACAGATGTATATAACCACATAATGAAATATGGAATATGTTTTTAAACTCTGCATATTTCTACTATTTTTATGGGCACATAGGTCTGATAGAGTTTATATTACTATATGAAATGTGCTTACTGCAGAGATGTCTTCCTCTCTTACCATTATGTAATAAAACACAATTCCAATCAATCTAGATTAATTAATTTTAAAATCTAAACCCCAAATATTATAATCTTAAATTTAGCTGATTTACTCAGACAGTGGAAGAAAGTCATAATTGAGCAAGATCTTCAAAAATGGTTTTGCTGAACATAAAAAAAGCTGTGAGGATACAGTAAGATTTAGTCTGCCTCTTCAGGTGGCTTCTCTGTTCTCATTGATATATTTATCAAGTTAATTGTTTTTAAAAGCAAGAGTCTTTTGTCAGTGTCTCCTTTGCCCCTTGACTTTATGTCAGTAGCATCCTCCAATCATTTAGAAGTATTCCATCTTAACACTCCCCATCAGTGACTGTAACTCTCTCTGACCTCTTGGAAGAAACATGGATAGAACAGGGTATTACCTTCAGAGCAGAATGCTATGTAAAACAATATGAATGCTTTATACTCACTATAATCTATGGGGGGAGAAAACCAGAGACCAAAAATAACTACAACAAAGATCAGCTGTAGCAACTATCTGTGCCTTACACCATAAGAAATTCTGGAACAGCTGAAATGTGCTCTATCTCACAAATACTCATTAAAAATTTAATACAATTTATACAATTTCCAAATACTTTGCCCCTGCCCTCCCCATTCCCCCCCGCACTTGTCTGTGCCCCTGAGCAGGTTACCC
The DNA here is from genome assembly GCA_013400275.1 of Rhadina sibilatrix. Lineage (NCBI taxonomy): Eukaryota > Metazoa > Chordata > Aves > Passeriformes > Phylloscopidae > Rhadina > Rhadina sibilatrix. The sequence continues at coordinate 86,040 of VWYO01017742.1, read as the reverse complement.
CTCAGACAAGCATACTCCAGTATGTCTGGAGTACTAACATATACAAAAAGATGAATGCTAGTTGCTTTGTACATTAAGAAGCTTCATTTTAAAGTAGACTTTCCCCTTCCTGTTGAGGTAGATATGCTCCAAAGATTCTTTCTATTTCCAAAATGAAATAGGATACTTAAAATCATCCCAGACACAAGTCTAAACACTGAATTTAGAGGTTTAGCCCACCTGCTACCCAAACAGTTAATTATTTAAAAATCAAGTTACTAAGATTTCCTACAAAAACTGCATTGCTGTTTTTAGGTGTCATGTGGGATCTGTAAATTTTTTTATTCCATTGAATAAAAATTACTTCCAGGAAAAATTACTTCCCTAGAGTTTCACTGGTGGTCAAATTTAGGACTGAACAAACTTGTATAATCAGGTTAGGGCTCAGCTCAGACTAGCCTAGCCTACAGGCAAGAAAAGACAGAGGAGGCAGATAGGCTATTACCCATTTTGTATATAACCTGGAAAGGTACTGAAGTACTTGACTTAAATTCACGTATCTTAAGATTTTAAAGCTCTACCTGGTAATCAGTTACAGTAAAATACTCCCACAAGATGATGACAAAAACACAGAAATTCAAAATCACTTACTTTGTAAATTATGCATCGCAAATGATCACCCTTGTAAAACAGTCGAAAATACAATCCAATATTGGTTTCCTCGTATAAAAATCTTGCTTAAAAAAAACCCCTAAAACCTCCATTTACTAGGAAGCTTCTCTGAAGCAATGAAGAAAAAGAGATTGCTCTGCTTTCCAACCAATGTTCCATAAACCCCCTAAAAGAGTTGTAACTTGCAGTGAGAAAATCCAAGGCTTCTCTCTCAACTGCTTAAACCTCTGTGGTGTGCAGAAGGTATCCACTTACTCTGGTTCGTCATTAAAAAGTGAACCTGACTTCAGTACTGTGAAAAAAAAAAAAAAAAAAAAACACACCC
>VWYO01017742.1:40094-85045 GCA_013400275.1 Rhadina sibilatrix | reverse complement strand
AAAAAAGAAACCACCACCCTCAGTAGCTTGCACGTCTCTCTCAGATAAAGATCTCAGTTTCATGATTAACTTGGGTAGGTTCAAATATTTGCTGAGCCAGGGATTTCAGCTGGGGGATGGGAGCCAGATTCAAAGTAAAAGTTGTCATCAGCTAACAAGTGGCCAATGCAAGGCTAACTTTCTCATTTTAGCTAAGTAAATTAGGAGCCCATTGTTAAGAGGCCTTAAAATAGTCTCTATCACTGGCTGCTGCATGCAGTATTGAAGATGAGAAAAGCAGCATGAACAGTCAAATACAGGAAGTGGCTAACTGCAGAAAAAGAAAATAGAATAAAAATTTTCCTTGAAAAGAGTTGCATCTCTTTTCCTCAGATAGGAAGCAGCCCTGTGCAAGCAAAATAGCTTGCTTGCAAGCACAGCACCACTTTGTACATGCTCATGCTGAACCACAAAATACAAGTTCTGCTTCAAGACCCTTAGTCTGAGGCTGTGAGACTTTTTATCAACTTCCTATATACTAAAAATATTTGAAAAAAACACTACCTGTAGTGGTTTCCAGTATATCAGGATTGTTAATTTCTTGGGCAGGTAGGTGGGAAAAGGAACTGTACAGAGAGGGAGAAGCTTAGGTTCAATCTATTTTTCTTGCCTTACTGTTTGGTGGAGATCGAACTTGTTAAAGGAACAGAGCAGCAACTGAAGAGCCTACCTCCTTCTGCCTACAGAGGTTAACCTCTTTGCCAGTTAAACTTCTACAAGGAATAAATTCAAAGTAAAGGAGAAGCAGACACATTAAGAGAAGAAGGGAAGGGGATTAATATTTTTCTCCCACTTCTTGCAAGCACTGAGAATTTCTTTGAGATCTGCTTGTTGCTCTTTAAGGCAGTCAAATAGTATTGAAAATTTTTTGCCTCCTTAATACTTCACATACCAAAATTCTCCTATGCAAGTGTACCACTTGCACCTAATAATGAAATCTCAAATATCTGCAGTATATTTTGCACTTAATTGATTAGCTTCACCTATAACAATCCCTAGTTTTTAGCCTCTGCCTACTTGAACAATTGTCAGTTCTAAATATAATTTAAAGCAGGAGCCATAAAGGTACAGCCACCTTGAAGTGGAGATGGAAATCTGTGTTTCTGAACTAACTCAGCTTAAGACTGTAGTTGATATACTTCTTTATTGTTAAAATTACAGAAGGGGTTGAGAACATTTCTTGGCTTGTAGGGCCATAACACAGATGTATATAGTCAAAGGAGAAAAGACAACCCAAACTTGGTTCACTGAACATTTTTTATCAATTAAAAAAGCACAGATACCCACACAGAGATAATGAGTTCCTCATTATCCTGCAGGAGAGAACCAAATGTCTTGTCAAAAAAAGATACTGGCATGCACACACCTGTATTTTCGAATAGTGCCCTGTCTCATCTTCTTATCTAAATTTCAAAATCTTGAGTGGTGCCCATTTAATTTGCAGCCTACTATTCCTTGCAGTCACACTCACAGTGTTCCTCTATTAACACAGAACATTTTTTTTCCTAAAAAATTATGTCTGAGGCAGGAAAAGAACTGATCAGGTTTGACGTGCTTTCCATATGTTCTACACATACCTACAAATACCTGCACACGGACGTAACAATCTGTAAAAAACGCTAGAAACGTCGAACATACCGTTTCGCTTCTATCAAATTCTTGCAATTAGGCACTGAGAAACGTAAAGCACTGGCTTGTGTCAAAGCCTCAACCAAGGATGCAGCGCTCCAAAGCACGGCGGTTAGCCGGGCGGGGTGCTCCCGTTAGGTCAGGGATGAAGCCCGACGTTTATTAGCTTAGACGGGGAGCCCTCTGCTGGGTAGGACTCGGATGCACACGGCTCCCCCCGCCACCCGCGCTTCTGCACCGCTCCAAACCGCGCCCGGCGCTGCCGGCACTCCGGCCAAGGCTCTGACACCGTGCAGATAAGTTCTGACAACGGAGAGCATTCCTACACATTCGTCTATGTCCCCAGGACACTACCGACAGGGCTGTGGTGTCTCAGGCTGATGCCTGTAGCAACACAGGGTAACTCTGAGGAGGAATCAGATTCCAGGAGGAACTGGATCAGCCTTACAATGCCCTGCTCTAGCTGTTATGCCACCACTGTGGTGAATATTTTTTGTAGCTAAAAGCAAAGCGTCTGCAGCTCGGTGTGCTGCCCGGACTTTGACCTCATCCCCAACGAGTGAGCAGTTACACTTAAGGCAGCCTTATTACCTCACTCATTCTTACCTGTGATGCTCTGAGTAATAAAAACCTCAGTATTTCAGTCTGAGCTGTTATTTACTATGTTACATGCAAGTCTGGGAAACAGAGATGAACTGGGATAGACAGCCCAGGCAAAGCAGCTCAGCTCTAGGCAGTGCATAGGCAATTGGAGGCTTTGATTCATTGACAGAAGGCAGCTCTTTCCTTTGCTGGAGCTCTTCACCAGCAATGCTACAAGCTCCCCATATCCCCTTGCTCTCCTGCCACACCCCAGTTGCTCTTTGCCTCCCTAAGATAGACATTATTCTCACACACCCCAACTCCAGAAAGGACTCCTATCTCCCTAAACTCCCCACCCAAAATTACTCCCAACTTTCTCAGTGTGGCCTGCCTTTGCAGCTACGAGTACTAAACTGCCCCTGTTGCTCTGAGCACTTACTGCACCTACTGTGGGCAGCTTTGGGATCTGCATCCAGGGCAGGTCATCTTCAGACAGACAAACCAGGAGCCTTTAAGATCCTTGACAATTAATTGAAAAACTACCCCAGACTTCTACACTATTAATATAGCCTCTTTTCCACTATTTGCCTTCATAAGTCTGTATGATGGGTGAGATTCTGTGGGACCTGAGCAGCACTATTTGATAAAATCTGTTACAATTAAGATATTTTATTCTAATAGTATTGTTTTGGACAGCACATTTAGAGACTGGTACTTTGTTTCTCACTGTACTTTTTAATTTAAAGTCTGTGCAGCTGTACATCACGCTGGGATGTCCAGATGGGATGTAAAAATCACCTACCTTGCCCACCAACAGCATCTTTTTTCTCTCCTACTGACAAACTTGAAGAATGAAGAACAAGAACCAGAAAACTGATCTAATTTTTTCCAGCCTTATTTCTCCTGCAACATTACTTCTGTCTTCATCTGCTACACAAATATCTATGATTCTATTAATAGGTATTGTTAATTTTAGTATTTTTGTGTAGGACTAAGCATTATTTTAATCCACAAACTAGAATCTATAGATTCATGACAGACAAAAAACCCCAATGCAACTCTTCTGCAGTAAGCCAAGTAATGGTCTAGGAGTAACCCTTCTTTTTGTGTTATGATATCGAAGAAGCATCACTCTAGCTAAAAGATGTCCAACTGGAGATGCCTAACTTAAGATACTTATTTTAAAATACAGTAAGATGTAAGGTCCAGCTGCTTACTTTCTAGTGTTTTCAGGTAAGAAGTATAATCAGTGGGTAATGTGGTAAGGAAAAAACCCCACAGCTGTGCAAAGATCTACTTGCTATTCAGCTCGGTTATCTCTTAACATTACATTCAATGTATTTATATACTGTGTGAGATACCACGAGAACTTCATGCACAGCCTGTTTTAGACAGAATGTTCTCCTCCTAACAAAAAGAATTAAGAAGGAAAGAAGCTATCACTCCAGCCTGTGAAAAAGAGAAGAAACTTGGCAGCACTGGCTTCCCTGTTATCATTTAGTTGTCATGACATTATTTGCAATAAGTAAAATTCTTTCTGCTTAAGACCTCTCAAGTTCTCCACTTATAATTCTCGAATTCATCAAATTCTCAAAATACTTACATGACAAATAAGGTGGATTTTACTGGGATCTTCTTTTTATTACAGTCTATCTAAACAGTCTTTATGGAAAATCAAGCCACTAAAAGCAATAATCTTAAAGATGACAATTCTGAAAAACACATCTGGAGTGTTTTTTATAGTTTATATGAGAATGATAAAAATAAACCACTTCAGATGTTCAGTCACTGAATGATATTGGTGCGGAAATGGACTCATGGCCTAATCCTGCAAACTTACAGAACATTTTATTAAGATTCAACTTTTGAAAGTGATTCAAACTCTTTACAGGCCTGAGGGCAGAGACTAGCTAACCAGACACTGCAAAGCCTGAAAACTTGTATCTGAGTCTTTTTTCCAGCATATTAGTACATGTGCAAATGTTCTAAAAAACATTTTAATAGACATGAGGGGCTTCAAAATGCACAGGGAAGGAATTCTATTTTTGTAACAGATCACATGAAAAATCCTAGTTGGACTGTCAAAGTAAACTATTGCATCATGCTGTATTAATTAATGCAGAATTAATATTAAAAACAATCAGATGTTCAATTATAATTATTAATGTAGTGTCAAATCATATAAATTTGATGGATACAACAGCATTACTTCAAGCAGCCTAATGACACTTTCAAAATGACTGGATTCCTTGTCGTCATTAGTAGTTCCAACATCAACACCTTTCACTTTTATACAGTTTCCTCACATGAAGCAACTTGGGCAGATATGCAACCCTTTGACACTGAAGAAACTGTCAACCCTATCTTTGTAACCTACCAACCAGTGCTTCTAGACATATATATTTACCTCCTCCAAAGCATTTGCAAACATGGAACTATAAAAAATGCTATTAGCATTAGACTATTAGAATCTGTTTTGCTTTTTAAAGCTTGTAACATGTGACAAAGAAAATAATTCTTTAACTATTAACAGCTGATTTTTAGTAATTTTTGCTGATTGCTAGCAAAATAGGACAAATACTGTAAGTTTGGACTCTCGTAGTTGTTACAAAGCATTAGGCAGAAAAATACATGGGGGTTCTGGAAATCCCTGCTTAACTACTTCAAAATTGAACAATACTAAATAGCAAGCTAAAAACAGATGTACAGAAAATGTTAGGGAAAGTTTCCTAACTAACAGAGCTGGCAAGATTAGAAAAGTCTTTCAAACACAGCATTAGGAACAAAAATTTTAGCCATTTTGAATTAATCTTCATTAGCTGATGAAGAGGATTATACAATGTGCCTGCCTGCAACACAGGAAATAAAGCACTTTTCTGCTGTGTTCTAGCTATTCGGATCTAAAGTAACCCTACAAATCCTACTGCCAAGAACTTTACTTTGTGCTTTGACTACAGAGGTGGGAAAGGTATAGGATGTCCAATGTTCTGTTCACACTTTCCTTTGTTAGGATATTCTCTGATAATAAGTTGTGAAAGGAATTGCTTTCAGCTAATATGTAAAGTTCCCTACATTAATAATTTCCTTTGCACATAGTTAGCAACTCTGCCTTGCTTCTGCTTAATACTTGATTCAAACCCAGGGATTTTGCATAAATTGGAGGTGTGCTTTACTATTTGTTGACTTAATTAGAGGTTAACTTACAGAAGCAATACAAGTAGGATCTAACTTTCCTGAATGGGCTCTAAATATTTTTCACATTATTTATTGATATTGATAAATAAATACTTTGCGTATCTGGATTAAAAAATATGTAAATAATATCTCCACAGGGTATAGCAAATCTAAGAAAATTTGCCTGGGAGTAAATTGAGAGTTCAATAAAACCTTGAGAATTACCCACCACTGTATGATATGCATTCTCTTGGTTTACAGGTCTTAAAAAACTCACAAAATCCTATTTGCCATTAACTGAAAGAGAACAAAAGTTCTAAGGCTGTACAAACTATTGTTACTAAAATGATTTTAGTGGAAAATATTATTTCTTATAAAACAAACATTGCACACCACTCTAAAACATATAAACAACTTCTGCATAGCTCTGTAATCATGCACTTTTGTTTTGCCTTAAGACTGATTTAAATAGAACAAATGCAAGCATTTACTGTCCTTAAGTTGAATTTTATTATTAAAGAGAGCATATAACTTTTTAAATTAAGAATATTTTTACCTGGTACGGGCTGTCTCTCATTCCATTCACTTGTGATTAAAACCTCTAGGATTTTTATGTGGTGTTCTGTATTATCAGAGCTGCAAGAGATGGATTAGGCAGTAAGAACAAGGAGAAATACAAAAGTTTACTTCAAATTATTAAAAAAATTGAAAGAATATACTACAATGCCCTCACATCAGAAATAAGGTCAGAAAATTATTTAATTAATCTTATTTTGTGTAAAACAAATTCATATTTGCAGTACAAAATATGGTAAAGATGACCCACATACCTTGCTATCTGGAATTTGAAAAGCAGAGGGCTGAAAATTTCAGCCAGAGACCTTGCATTCAAGAGATTTTTGCTGGAGGCTTGACAAACTCTGAGGAAATGTTTGAGCAAATACTGGAGTGTGAGCCAATACTGGGGAGGTATATTTGGAGATCTGATCAGTTTCTTCAGCAACTGAGCATATTCCTCTGAGCTCTGCACTTCTGCAAGCAAACAGGTAAATGGTTCTTGAAACCAGCACAGGAGCATTCAAGTAAAATGAAATTACATGTGACTCCTTTAGAAACACCAATTTTACAGAAAAAAATAATTCTGTCCCTCATTAGACCCAAAGGATTTCTTTCTTCTTTTAAAAGAAGTGAAATGCTCAGGGAAGAGCAAAGTATTTAAAAGTCAAATGGAAACAGATATGCATTTTGGTAAAAACCACAATGTGTTCAGAGTGTACTGGTAGAAGTCTGTCTTGTGTTTAGTGTCACACATGATTGGGTAATTCTGAGATGCACTAGATAAGTCTCACAGGTGCTGTTCTAACTTTGAAGGTTACCAGTAACAATATCCTGCCCTGAGATATATAACAGAATACTTGGCCCGTGTGCTGAAAGCCTATAAGCTGTACTTGTTTGAAATGACCACTGTAGATGACGGATCTCACATGCATGTATTTCTCACTTCATAATCTGCAACCCCAATGTAACACAGCACTACATGACCTCTAATACATTTACTTTGTCAGCACTGATAAAAAAGTTAAAAATTAGCTTTCTGTATACAGGTAAGTCCTTGATTTTTTCCCCCAGTTCGTCTATAGTTTTTCTAGTTACTAAAATGAACAGAACTGTGTTATGCCTTATATTTTACATTATGTTTACCTAAATAAGTAACCAAATAATGCAGCACAATGTCTAGATCTGAACTGAAACAGCTTTCATCGAAAGGGGTAAAGGTATATCTATGCTGCCAGGTTGTGTAGATTTTTTGCTGTTCTGTGGGTGACAGCTGGACCACCAGATAGTCAGGATTCTAGTGGAAGCCTTTTGGTTTGACATTTGAAATAATGCGATAATCATACCTTGAGCTACAGAAATCATGTCACTGTAAACAGCTGCTGGAATGATGGGATTCGGCAGGTCCAGGATATACCTCTTGAGAGCATCTGATAAAGTGTGAATATCAAATGTCTCTAAATCTAATGAAGAGGCATCTAAAGGGAAAGAGCAACACGCTTTTTAGACTTCAGAAAGTGGAAAAAATATACAAGCTCATAAAACCCCAAAATTCCTAACTTACATCTGGTTCATGGGGAACAATTCATAAGAATGTAAGTCACCAAGAAACATCTTTGAGATGAAGAACACACCGAGTTCAACACCATGCCCAGTCCCTTGGCACTCGATGAACTAAATGGTTTCCATAACTTCTGTCACATACAATTCAGGGCTGAAGTCAGAGTAATGGTAGTGATTTGCTGCATCTTGGCAATGTTATGGAACATCAGAATATTTTTAACAGGTCTCTGTTTTACGTGTAAATATTTTGTGTAAGAAGTAAGTACTAATCAAAGGTTTGGTCAAATGCAGCTTCTCTACAGGGAGCTACTTCTACTATGACTGCAAGTTTGATTAACATCTTGGAGATCCAAGTCTGCAAATATTTATATAAGTAAGTCGAAACAAATATACACGTGCAGAACTGTGTGCTTGGTATTTTATGCAGCTGTTGGGATTTATCTTGTAAAACTTGATACCCTTCCAGGATAGTTATGACTTGGGATAAGGTTTGGGAGTGTCACATAAAGGACTACTTGTTAGTGTTGGAGCAAAGAATATTGGCAGCAAAAACTAAAAATGTGAAAATACCAAAATCCTTAGTTAGTGAAAGCAAGATTAGGGTTCATCCTATAACATGAAACTCTGGCACAGTAAAGTCCTAAGTGTATACAAAAAGATCCATATATTGTACAAGAATTTAGGAGCATTAATGCTGATCAACCTTCTATCTAGCAAGGTCCCTGGTAAAATAACTATTGAATCCATTTGTCCAATTTAAACAAAGGCAACAGGGAGGCAGAGGACTCAGATAAATGATGTGTCTACCAATACTGTGAAATAAAGCAGCCAAGAGGGGAGTAGTGAGAAACTTAGTACTCCTCCACCTCCTTTGTTTTCCCCAACAAAAAGCTTGCAGTATGAGCTCAAATCTTATCAGACACCAAAGAATCTGCATGACAGAAAAGGCATAATTAATGTCTCAGATGATATAAAACTTGCAGTGTGGGAATGATTTCTGCAAGAGCAATTATGTGTCAGAGAATCCACGAATTCTTAAAGAAGTAGCTTTTATTAGTTTTGCTGCTCACTGACTGTTTTTTATTTCATAAACCAAGTTAAATAATACTTCTTCAGTGTTGACCATTTCTCTGAAGTATGTCCCAAATTACTTTAATGAATACATGAGTAAGAATATACTTACTCTGCAGCTCTCTGGGTGTAATATCATAAACAGACCTCAACTCCATCTGCTGAGCTGACAAGATGTAAATCAGCTTTGATTTTGGAGCTAGATAATATTGTGTTGATGCTAACAGACAGTTATCCAATTAAAAAATGGAGAGCATTTTAACCACTAGCAGAAGAGCACACTAATGCCAGTTCACAACTTTTAGATCAAAGCTGACTTTGCCTTCTGAATTAGCATTCTGCTAATTCAAAGAGACGAGGCAGAGGAAATGAGATCTGTCTCTATACCTGCACCTGGATACTCACTGCACCAGCTCTGTCCTGGAAGATCCTAATCCTATTTTAAAGGGAATTTAGAAAGAGATACTCTTACTAAAGGGAAAAGTTCTGTTTCTGTTACTCAGGCCTAATTACATTTTCAGTAAGAATACTTGTAAACCATGAGTTTTTCATCTCAAGAGACAGATAAACATTTCATAAAAATATAGCTCAGTTTAGAGACTAAGGATTCAGATAAATTAAGAGCTACAATCATATTGGTGCTACAGAAAATCTGGATTTATCTGGACTGAGAAACATAAATACAACATTAAAAATGTAACTGCTATCATGAGGCTGCTAGCACCACACTCCTGTCTTCTCTCCTTGCTTGTACACATACACTTCTTCACAATCAGCATAGGACAGGATGCTCTTTTGTTTTGAAAAAAAACAGAGTATCACCTCTTATTCACTTTGTTAATATATGCAATTGTTAAAAATGAGGAGTCTAAATCATGGTGTGAGTTTGCTTTCCTCATCCCTTTGGCAACAAGGCATGTAACCATTTTAATTTTCTACCCCTTGGATTTTTGCACTCTTTTAGGCAAATGAAGCTCACGGCACACATTGCACCCCAGCACACCAAGTTGTGGTCAAACTCTCCTCCTACTCTCATACTGAAACAGTGCTGCCACGCCAGTATATTCTGGCCTGAAGAAGAAATTAAGTCTACCAAAAAAACAAGAGGAAATATATTTCAGGAAACTTGAACAGGTATGGGGTGTTAGTGGTGTAGTTGCATTTTACTGCCTGAGAATTCAGCCTATAATATTAATTCAGTTGTCTCTTTCACTTTGGTATCACTCTGTAGCAGGTAGATAATGGACCCCACCTACCAAAAAAATGCACCACAGAACTATATGTAAACAACTGGCCATTTGTTTACAAAATAATAACCTGCAGCCTTTCAGGAATGATGTATCTTTACCTTGATTCTGAACAAAACATCTTGTTTTTCTCTGTACAGCTAGACTGTCAGTCTTTGAACAAGCAAGATGACAAGAGATTAAAATAAATACTCTTAGGAAAAAAAGAGGTGTGGGGAAGCCATGAAAAAAGACAACTTGTAAAAAGTTATAAAAATATTTTTTGTACCAAGTGTAAAAGTTAGAAAACTTTTTTACTTATATATGTCTTTTTAATAGTATATTATTGAGAACCAGCACATGAGTGAGAGTGGTTTGACCACAAAATGTGTCTTGTGCTTTAAGGAAGAGAACTGCACTTACCACATTCAAAAATTTGTCTTAATTCCACTGCACTGCTGGAACCTTGTGCTGCATACAAAGCTGAGTACTCCAGACCTTCAAAACAAAATCAATGGGACACGTTCAAGACAACATTAATATTTCGGTGACTGCAATGTGTTTCTGTTTTCTTCAAGTACTTGCAGTATAAATTAGCAGCATTCTTTCACCTACCACACTACAGAATGTGACTGTTTCTTAAGGCTGTAAGACACCTCTTTGAGCACTCAAGCTGCTGTGTCTGCAGAAAGGGATGGCCAAGGAAGATCAGAGATGCCAGTAGTGCCACGTACTCTGTACAACTGTCTGCTGGCCAACTGTAGAAGGCCAGGACTAGGAAACAGATCCACACTGGTGTCAGAGACAATATCTGTATATATCACACATTGTGTCTAATAATTGCCCTGAATTGTCAGAAAACACATCAATAAAGTGTTTTCATGTGAAAGATACTATTTACAACTTTCCTACGTCAGTGAAAACAGAGAAGACGCAAGGAAGAGACCATAAGCAGGGATGCAGAGCACTGACGATTTAACACTCTCAGTGGTGTCTCCTAAGCAGCAGTTCCTTATGCAAACTGGTGCTAAATACTGGCCCTGCACTTTGATATCAGCAAGCTACTACTCCTTCAGGAAAGAGGCACTCTTTTCAAGTGCCAGAGGAGTATGTTAGAACTTTCAAAGTGCCAGAGGACTATGTCCCCAAGGACAGCAGCCTGAGTCTCATTAGAATACCACTTTTGCTCTTGTTCCCCAGCTTAAGGTCCCTAAATGAGCAGGACTCACTGAGCTGCTCCTTACCTCACAAGGACTAAGAAAGCAGCATCAGAGGAGGTGCCAGAAAGATAGAAATAGGGCAAAAAAAGCATGACATTGTAAAAGAAACAGGAAAGCCTCAAAAGGATGAGGAGACATCAGCACAGGAAAGCAGGTGAGGGGAAAAAAAAACAACATAAAAGCAACACTGCCTGGCTCACTATAGAGCAGCAATAAAGAATTGGCTCCTGAAGAATAAAACCAATTCTTGAAACCTTTTAATTCAATGTTATTATTTTCTTGTTTCCCCTGCTTTGGGGCAAAACATTGCTTTTTTCCCCTGTTGTGCTGGCATGTACATAACAACTAAAGTTGCTTACTGGTTAGAAAAATCAAAAAATACCAAGCCCTTCTCCCTTACCTTCCAGTTATACATATACTAATTATTAAATGCCATTTGAGGTAAGCTTTGGTTTTGCTTCTACAGTCCAAATAGGCTCTAATGAGCAGAAACCAGTGTAATAAACCTTAAAGGAGATTATTCTGGACGTTAAGCAATGTGATGCAGCTCTAGAAAGAGGACATGCCAGCTCTGGATCCAATTCTGCAGCCTTGCTTCACAACAGCAACAAAACTTTTGGTAGATCAATCTTCAGCCTACCTTTCTTTTCAATTGTCTCCACTATCTTGACGAGAAGCGGTGGAGCAACATCAGGAGGTGCGAACTGCTCTGTAAGGTCTGGAAGTGAAAAAGCTGTAATAAAAAAAAAAAAAAAAAAAGAAGAAAAATAAGCCAAGCTGCAGATGAATGCAATTACTTTTATGAAAATCACGACATGTAACACAACCAGATAATTTTTAATCGCAGAACAAACTCTCACTTGTCAGGGCTCTATGAGAAAACTCCACGCTTAAAAAAATGGAATAAAAATTATGAAAATTGCATTTTTTATCACATTTTCTTTCAGGGACCTCAGTCCGAGATTCGTTCTCCATATTGTCTAGGAAAAGAAGATACAATTAACATTTTTAATCTACAGATGTGCAGAAATACAATGCAAGTAAAGAAAGGAAAAATCTTTTGGTCTGAGATATTTACATAAACTGTGCACCAAGTGAAGGAGCTAAACACATAACTGTCTGGGAGTGCCTGATCCCCTGGGTAAAACAAACTTACAAAGGCCTGAAACAGCAGTAGAAACAAGTATTTCACACTCATACATAAGCTCAGTAACTTCTCTGCATTTCAATTTTCATGCATCATACTATTAACAGTGTAGTTTACTTGAAGCAAGAATTTTCTTTTCTACATGGACTGGTTAGGAACAAATAACAGTGTAATTGGAAAGGGATACTTCACAGATTGAAACAAAACTGCACACAGGTTTTATACAAAGTCAGTTTTCACGTAATCAAGATTCTTCATGGAGAGAACATATTCTATAAAGGTATGTTTTGGCTCTGTGAGGAAAGACCTATCTCTAAATACACAACTTTTGCCAAAAGAACAATTCAAAAGTTTTAGAGTGGTCCTGTTTAACACTTGGAAACAAGAATGTTTACATAAAGGTATTAAACTACTGCCAGAAACATCTGGCATAGTTTGATGGATTATAATTGATAAACAAATCACTGAAGTAAATCAGTGATAAATCACTGAAATAAAAATTTCCAGTTGCCTAAGCAATGGTGAACTCTGCTCAATTAAACTCACCATGGACAAACAGAGAGTAATTCTTGAACACACATACACAAAGGTGCCTGTATGGATATGTATAAATACATACATGCACACCCTCCACCTCTGTTTTCAGAAGACTGAAACAAAATTATGATGATAACTAAGCAGAAGGAGAAAAAAACCCCAGAAAACTATAAACAGAGACTTCTTAGAGAAAACCTTCAAGATAGTGAAAAAGATATAACATGTATCAACTGAGAAAGAGAGAGCAGACAATTTTGGCTGGTAATTCACCCTATTTTGGATTACAAAACTTCATAAAAATGCAAACTATTTTGCTGCTGTTTAACCCCAGCCAGCAACTAAGTCCCACACAACTGCTCCTGCAGGCACTCTCCTCTGGTGGGATAGGGGCGAGAGTCAGAGGGGTAAAAGTGAGAAAATTAGTGAATTGAGGTTTAGATAGTTTAATAGGGAAAGGAAAAGCCACACACAAAAGCAAATCAAGGTATTAATTCAGTGCTTCCCATGGAAAGGCAGATTGTCACCCATCTCCAGGAGAGCAGGGTTTCATCACTGGGTAATGGCGACTTAGGAAGGCAAACACCATCACTTTGTGCATCTCCCACTTTTTTATTCTCCTCCCAGGTTTGCTGCTGAGCACGGTGCCCTGTGGTATGGAATGTCTGTGTCAGTTGTGGTCAGCTGTCATGGCTGTGCCCCCTCTCAATTTCTTGTGCACCCTCTGTCTCCTCACTTGTGAGGTGGGGTCTGAAGCAGAAAAGGCCTTTACACTGTATAAACCCTGCTCAGCAATAATTAAAACATCCCTGTGCTATTAGCACTGTTTCCAACATGAAATGAAGCCTTGTGATAGCTACTATGAATAAAATTACTTCTACCTCAGTCAAACCCATTTTAAAATGTCAAAATTTAAAAAACAGTAAGAGAGCAAGGAAGGGACAGAAGTTTGGAAGTGCAGAGATGAGGAGTGAAATGAAACACAGTAGTAATAATGGAAGTGAAGCATACTGGCAAAAAGAAGGAAAACTATGGTACCATAATGATGGAATTACTTTCTAACCCATTCATAAGCAAGGATATTAGAAAAACTTCTGTTAATTCTAACAGTTTAACTTGGGAGGGCCAGAAGATAACCATTCAGGAGTTTCAAAAGAGTTGCCTATTCAGATCTCTGGCCTGCTGGTGCTTTTTAGTTACTTGAGGGAAATAAGCAATTCCCATAGATTCAAAGAGTTCTAATACCTGATCTGCACTCTGAAAGGACAAGTAACATGCCTATGTGCTAGTGTCCTTTTAAGTCCTGGGCAAAATAAAGAAAAACCTAAAAGTAGGTTCATATAATGCAACAAAAGACAGCAGAGAGCACTGTAACTAAGGACCATCTGCACAGCTTTTTAGAGGATAGGTTCTTTCCTTATTGGCACCTTTGTGAGCTGAAAAAGGCCAATGAGGAGACATAAAAAACTCCAAAATTCTGTCAGATAGTTGACTTAGTATAACACTCTGACTAAAAACTAAATTTGATGAAAGCCTGTTATATAGGTGTATTAAGGCAGAACAAGCTACTCAGGGAGCAAATGGACTTTTCAACTCTTTCCATCTTCAAATCATTTTCAGATTCCACTTGTAACATCTCTTTTGTATCTGCTTCATCTGCACAAGATGGGCTCAAATGGAAAATGCTGCACTCTAAGCAGCCTCTGCTGAGGCATAATGAAATACAGATTTGTAATATTCAAATCAAATCAAATAGGTCTTTTCAACCCCAAACTGTGCATCTACCTTATGATATGGACAAGTCTATTGAAATAATAAATGAAAGACTAAAGTAATATCAAAAGTTATGCCTAGAAAATACTCAGATTTTGAGATACTAGTAGACTCAAGAGAATGCCATGGGCTTAAAATGGATTCCTTACATGGTAGCAGAGGAAGAACACATCTTAAAAACAGAGATTACATATTTTGATCTATGAAAGTAACTTTCTGGTCCCTTAGGGAGCTAGTTACATTAAATTTCTCCCTCTCTCATAACATCAACAAAATTGCATCATCTCTGAACAAAGATGTTCATCTCCTAATTCCAGATGGAGGCAGCATGCAGCCACAGTCAGCAGTTTAAACTGAAACAGAGGAAACAGACAAAGAAGGATAAATAGAGACAGAGAATGGAAGTGAAAACTGACAGACAGTTGAATCTTACCAAGTGACAGCTTGGCAGTTCAGGGATGGCCCTTCCAGGCTACCAAGCAGCACCATGCTTTCTTCCATTAACCAAATTGTGCCTTGAAATGATGGCAAGACATCGACAAATACCTATCAACAAGGTGTATTTAGAAAAATAATTCCAGTTACCACTGATGTAGGCTTTCTACATGAGGGATGGAATCCAAGGAAAGCAAAGAGGAGAACCTAACATCAGGGGAAGATGTCAGTTTGGGAAGAAGCTCCTTGCAAGGTGAAGACAAGACAACACAGAGAACAATTTGTCTCTATGGGACATTAGGATTGGGGTGGTGTAGACTTTACCTAAATTATCTAAGCAGGGAGGGCCTCTTCCTGCAGCCGTTTTGATCTCCATGCTTTTCATCTCAACTTTAAGCAGAACTTTAGCTTAAAAGCAGGTTTGTATCCTAATCTGTTGCAAATATTTTCGTTGTAGAGTATTCATCAATCAATAACATTCTTACATAAAGTTGAAAGCCTTTTGGAAGCTAAGCATTTCCCTTTATATTTACACAAAATCTGTAATATATCTACAAAACGTGTATGCAAAGAAAATGACACATTTCTTAAAGTGAAAAGTCTTCAAAACTATTCTGTCAGCTTAAAATAAGCATTTTAGGAGTTCAGAGGATTTCTCTTCCTCTCTTTATCCCATTCCTTTCCAAAACTGGAAACTTATATAGCCAAAGACATTGTTGAACTTTCAGAAACAAGGGCAAGTGAATGACAATCCATTTCATAAATACATAGTCTGTAAAATACTTGTGTATTTGACTGAAAATTGAGGATATTCACCTCTCTTTAAGCTCTACAGCAAAAAGACACAAACAGCAGAGACACACAATGGCAGGTTCAAAACCTGCAGTTATCAGCAACACAGACATGACAGAAGAAAATACCTAAGTCACACAGTTACAATGCTCAGCGATGTAGAAGAAGAACATTCACTTCATTAACATGTTGAAGACAGCATGAGCAAATTAAAATCATTTAACCTCCCACCTTTTCTAGGATTTCCTACTCATTGTGTCACCTTCAATATGATTAATGCATAACATCATACTGACTTCTGCTTCGGATTTCCCAACTTTGGCAGAAAAAAGAAAATTATGTTCATTTAAAGGTGAAAGGCTTCACAAGACACACATAGTCAAAAAAACCCCAAAAAACCTTAACAGTACTCAAAGAACTGAAGCCACTTTATTACATTTACAGAGAAGACAGTTGAATTTGGGACACAGTGCACATCAGTTTCAAAATGCTGAGAGGATATCTTGAAGCTAAACTAAGAAAACTATACCTAATTTCCGGGGGGAAAAAATTACTACAAAATCCAGAATAGAAGTTATGATTAAAGAAGTGCTGATTCTAGATTAGGTGTACCAGGTGAAAACCCAGGATGCCTGTTAAGATTTGCAGTGGGAAAGGAAAACTTTTGTATCGGTCAGTTTTAGTGATAGATAACTGAAAAAACCCTCACTTGCAAACAGCATTTAGTACATGATTTCAAAGTAGTCCTTTTCTTTGATGAATGCTGTAGGGCAACAAAGATGTTTGAAGAACCAAATCCAGTCTAACGGATTTGAGCAGCTTTGTAGGTCCCTTTGCTAAAATCCTGGATCAGTTTTTCATTTAAAGAAATATTTTCCCCCAATATTTTGCCTCTTTTTTTCCCCCTCCCTTAATCCCAGGGTCTCCAAAATATAATGGTTCTCCAAATAGTCTTCTTTCTAGGTCTAGTAGAGGGTCTCCAGATAGTAAGGAAGCTTCTGATAACTCTTGATAAAAGCTGGATTTTCCGCTAGCTTTATTTTTACCTTGCTGCAGTGAGAACCAGTGAGATGAACGACAAATCAAGGGTTCTCTCCAAAGTGCAAACTCTTCCTTCTCCCTGTAACAGACAGGACTGAGCAGCTCTAAGGCAATGGCAATGTGTGGGAGATGAGAGCATACCTTACATTCAAGGGTTGCCAGCACAGCTACAAAGTGCAAGATGAAACCAGCACACAGCTGCACCTTTTGGAAGGGTTCTCAGTAAAAAGATATAGACTTAGTACCTGGCAATGAC
The DNA here is from genome assembly GCA_013400275.1 of Rhadina sibilatrix. Taxonomy (NCBI): domain Eukaryota; kingdom Metazoa; phylum Chordata; class Aves; order Passeriformes; family Phylloscopidae; genus Rhadina; species Rhadina sibilatrix. The sequence continues at coordinate 68,008 of VWYO01017742.1, read as the reverse complement.
AAGTGGAAATTTAAAGCTGCAATTTGGCTTCAGATGCTTCTTAGACATATCTTTCATTACTGCTAGAATAAGAACGAAATTGAAAAACATATATAATAAAACCCCTTAAAATGTACAGAACACACCATGAAAGGGAGTTTAATTTCTAAATATTTACAGGAACTATATACTAATTCTACTTGAATTTAACTTTTAGTTAACGTTACTCCATGAGCATTCTTATTTTTCCAGAAATGGCATTTAAGCTTAGGCACACATTTTGCTTTTGATGACAACACAGCACTATATAAAAGTCTACTATTTGAGAGCTCAGGTCTGAAGATGATCATAATACTTAGGGTGCATGCAGATATACTCTTTATGCATGCAATTGTATCCACTAACATAATGATTTTCCACAGCTTTACACATGTCCTTGTTTGAAAGTCATACAAGTAACTCCAGACATGAAAGGTTTTACCAGTACTTAAATCAGCAATATGAAACATAAGCATATCAATTAATGCAGAAGAAGAAATGCAAAGGTAAGGATCATGGTCAAGCAAGTTGTGATAATGCTCCAACAAGATTAGCCAATAAACTGTAAAGAAATGATGGCTGAACAAGCACCTAAAATACTTCTGCCAGTGGCACCATCAGCATAATGCATTACCAGCTATAGACAATGGAGGGTTTCCTACATAGTCCAACACCCACGCTTGCTATTGAAAATTCTGGGAAACACAGGAGCTTACTTTCTTTATTGAAATACTATTATTTCAGCAGTTATGTACTCTACTAGGTATGGGAAATGGAATTCAAACAGTGCTCCACAATCTTCACTATCTTCCTGGAAACAGAATCTGAATTTCAGTAAGGATCCATAATGTCTGAATTCAACAGGTCATCAGTATACAATGTTGAACTCCAGTGAAGATGTGTTGGAAATGAGGGCAGTTTGGCAGTTCTGCAGGGCCTTTCAGGCAGTGGCATGTATTGAGCTGTCCCATGTACTCCTCCAGGGTGCTGGCTGCTAGTGACTCCCACGTCAGAGACAGCAGAGCTTGAGGAGATTGTGCTAGGAGCACACCAAAAGCCATGCCTGCAGAAACACGAGTTCAGACCCTGGAAAAGTGCACAGCACTAGGAAATACATCATCACACAGATGATGGCACAACCTGAAGCTTCTCATGGCCCTGTGGCAGCAGCTGGTACAGATGCTGGGCCTCAGCCATCACAGCCCTCCCAGCATCTTCTGTAATTAGCTGGAGAAGAAAAGCCCACACCAGCCTCACAATGCATCAGAGTGAAAGGAGCCTTACTGACAAAAAACTCTTAACTCTTAGTGAGAGGGAATTCTGTGATCCACTGTATGTTTTGTAACAGTCTTAAAAAGTAGTGAGTTCCTGCAAAAAGTTTCAGTACAACAGTATGAAATACTAAAAAAAAACCTCTAAACTCTAACTCTGGAGAAATTTTCCACAGAGATCTGTGCTTTGGGTTCAGTGTCAGACCAACACATAAGATAAGTCTGTTATTACAATTAAATACCAAAAAGCAACTCAATCTGAGATTTGAAGAGCTCAACCTTGACTTGACATTTGCATTTTCAGATAACCTAACGGTATTTACCAGAAGAACAATGTTCAGAACTGCCCAACTGCCATTAGCAAAAGGTTTTAACTAGGCAAGGATGAAAGACAAAAAGGTGAGAGTGAAGAGAAAGCCAATGTTACTGTGTGTCTCAAATAAATCAAGAACTGCAATAGAAAGTAAACTCAGCTGCAACTGTTGGTAGAGAATACCTCTTCTTAGCCCCTACTGAGGTGATTTATTTTGGCTATAGTTAAATGCTACCAGATGCTGAAAGCACCATTGAAAGTGCCAGGAGGAAAAGCTGTTCAGGGCTCAACCACTTTCTCCAGTACTGGTTTAATTAGAAAGATTTTAAAACACAACACCATTCATGGAAAAATATTAAAGAGATTTAAACTTCCATGAATTTGACAAGTGACTTGATAAGTCTGCCAATTATCACTCTTCTCTTACTTTTGTAAGATGCCATCAGTCAGACAGGCTGCAGACCCAGAATATCACAGAAGCCTTGGCAGTAGAGAAGACTAGATTCAGGAGAACTGAAGACAGGTGAAGAGTATTGTTTGCAGCACTAGAAAAAGATATGGTCATGCCCACCAACACTACGAGCCTTTGGGCTCAGAAGTCCATTTATATGGAGGCAAAAAAATGTCCGAAACTCAGGATTTACTGTGATATGAATGACTCCAAAACCATGAAGAGAAATACAGAAATGGTGCCTGCTGGTGACTTTAACCCCTGCCTGGGGTACAACTGGAAAGCTGAATGAAAATACTACCATTTTATAATCCTTGACTATTATGTACCTAGGACAGTCTGCTTCTTCCACTGGCCAACAGGTGTTGGGTATGAACTGGGGGACAAAGTGGTAATTTGATTTACGTGTTCCCTGTTAACAGAACACTGGAGATTTTAGCCAGGAAATACAGATCTGTACTGAGAAAATAGTTTATTACATCTGCTGTCATTCCTCTTTTTACTCTGTCTTCAACTGAGGAACACCTGAGTAAAGCAGAACCAAATAAAGCCTTCCAAGGTCATCTCAATGGCAACATTTAACTCTCATGGCAAACCAGCATTCTGGCAATACACTTTCAGACTTCAAATATCTTTGTAAAGCAATCATCGTTCTGCTGTGACCCGACATCAGTAACACCGAGTGACAACTTATTCAAGGGGCTTATTCCAAAAGGATGACAGGAGCAGCTCTCACAAGCATGCTCTACTGACTCGTCAGTCCCAGTTTACTGCTCAAAACAAAGCCAACATCTCCAGTTGGAAAAGTTAAACTTTTTCAAGTGCAAAAAAAAAGTGCAAATTGTCATTTAAAGAAAAATGTACAAAACTTGCCATAATATTGTGGCACTTAACAGAATAAGCCAGTCATTTTTCCAGAAGGATAAACACATGTATATTAGGATTGGGCCATTTATAGTCCAACCTGCTAAATCTAGGAGGGTCAGAATAAAAACTGAATGTTACTTCATTTTATCCTAGTTACACACAGTATGTCAAAAAGACATAGCTACCTGCATAAATAAATCACTGCTGTAACTGAAACCAATAAAATACTTTGCCTAGATACTTCCCAGGGTTATCAGCACACATGCAAGCAATGCTCTGGTTGATAAAGTATCATGTGCATGGGTGACTATGCAGGGAATTTTGGGGCGCCAGGAGAACTAATTCCTCTCTTCATCCCAGTTTATGAAGTTGTGCCAGCTGCACTCTCAGGGTTAAAAAAAAACAAGGGGCAACTATGTGAAAGGGGTGAAACAAGCCCTGGGAAATACAGATTACTACAAGAAAATAATCCATGAAGAATAGATGGCAGGACTAGGCAGAAAAGAGCTCTGAATTGATATTGAAAGTCTTACTTAATATGACACCAATTCTCTGAAATAAATACAGGATCTTTTTACCCTTCTCTGTCACAAAAATGAATACTTGTCCTAGAGCTGTTGCATTAATCAACTAAGAATTCCTCTAAGACAAAGCAAAATGAGAATAGGGAGAGAAAGAACAAAGAGATTGTCTAGCTTGAGGAAAGTTTAGTTGCAGAGATAAGCAGAAAAATAAAACCACAAAGCAACATAGTAGGACTATATTCCTTTATAACAGTTTAATACTTTCAATAGTGGCTGATAATCATGTTTCACACTTATTAATTTAATATTTCATAAAGCCCTGCTTCTATCATCAGTTGAAAGGGAAGTGATAATGTCTGTACTGGGAAGGAATTCTGTACATAATATTCTATCAGATTAAACCTCAATAACTTTATGAATTACGAGCTGTCAGACACTTTTCTCATCTGCTACAGAACATACTTCTTAGAAATAGAAGCTATAATTAAGACAACAGATGTTCTTTGTTGGCTTCATCTGAAGCATGGATAATTTTTAAAAAGCAGCCTGTAGTTAAGACAGTATTCTGCTTCCCTCTATGGGTGAGCTTTTGCAATACTCTTTTTCCAAACAGAATTGAATTTAATGGCTGCAACTATTTACAACTATTATTAGCATGATTAGAAAATATGAGCAGTATTATTCTGAGGGAAAAAAACCCCAAGAAAAATTAACTAAGTAAAATGTTCTGGCATGAAATACATTGCATTATAATACAATACATAATGCATTTTGCATACTGCAAAAGAAACGCCCTTTCCCAAAAAGTAAGGAAGAGGTGGGAAAACCACCTGCTTATTCAACTATTCTTTCAAGGATCTGTGAGATAAATAGAAAGAATAAAATAAGAAATAAGCAATAATGTACTAAAAGATGTCTTTCTGCTTCTAAGTAGAGGGGGCACTGGAAAAGCTGAGGAGAACAGAGTGTGGGTCAGAATAGACAGAGCTGGACATGAAACCCAAGCAGGCTAGCACTGGCACTTTGACACTGCTGGCTCCCAGGAGAGGCACATCTCACCTCCCTCACGTGGTCTGGAGCATTGGCACAGCTTGAGGCTTCCCATGCTTTTCTCAGGCGTGGCAGACTGGCAAGTAATTCTTTCTTACCCTTCACTCTCAGGGATCACCCCAAGCCCTGTGTGACACGCAGAAGCACAGCAGTAGTAGTGTTCTCACATTCCCTACCAGCATCACTTTAAATGGAAGGACAGGTTAATGTCCCTAAATAGAACAAGCCAGCATGGATTTCAGTGCATGGTTCCAACGACAGAGAAAAAAATATTTTAACAAGCCAACACCTGTTTTTCATGTCTTGTTGACATCTGCAGGTTCCCTGCCAGCAGTTTTCAGTCAGATATTAACAGATGAGAGGTAAGCTGTGATGTAGGTACCAAGTCACTGCATCATTATATGCAAGGAGATGATGGCATAAATGACAGAAAGGAAGGAATGGGACAGGGTCAACCAAGTAGCTGAACCAATTATGTGCAAAACTGCCTTTTTTGTGAAGTGAGGCTTTTTATATTCCCTCCTCTTCAGGATTCTGTTCCAGGAATCCTGGAACAGAGCTGAGAATTCTGCAAGAATTTGAGTAACTCAGCCTGCTCAGTTCTCTCCAGAGACACTAAGAGACAATTTCTGCTTCTGGCAGTGGTTTGACATGAAACCATACATGCTATCAAGAAGGGAAATACATAACACTGAATGTTCAAGCGTAGAGTGGATAGTGCTGGCATGGGGACAAATAGCACATTCCACTGGCAGCTGTATCTTGCGACTTACTTATCAAGCTCCTGGTGCTTCAGTGTTATTATTGCCATAAAACATCCAAATTTTAGTAGTGGTACATAGAAGTCCTTATTAGACAAAATTTTGATAGCTCTCTAAACAAAACCTCCCTTACTGCTTCTATGATTAACTAAGCATTCCCTTAGAGCTGTTGCCAGCTGCCTTCCCACAAACTACCTCATCGTTACCAAGGATATTTATGCCATGACTTCTATTAACTTCTGCACTCTAGACTTTTTTTTTTTTAATAAAGCAAGAGTGCAAATTCATTAAAAATACAATTTATTGTAAAGTGACTAGATGTAAGTTAATATATTTACATGGTACCTTTGCTACACTCTATAAGGAATGAGCAGCAAAGCTCCCTCTGATGCCTGCTATACTACATAGACACATTAACAAAACTATATTGTAAGAGCATCAACACCACCACCAAGGTCAAGCACTCAAAACTTGAGACCACAAAGAACTAAGGCTGCATGTGCAATTTCAGTTCATGCTTTCATCTCTTTTCATATAATGACATAGAATTCTCCCCATGAAATTACACTGCCCATTTCAGTGCACAAAGACCAGAGCTCTCAAGGGATAAAAACTCAGATGAAGAACTGAGTAATTTAGTATCTGGAATATTATCTAGACTGTACAAGGACACATGGTCATGCAGTAGGCTTATATACTCCTGATTATTTTCCTCTTCAAACCTGAATTTTCTATCATCTCAGAATGGCTTCCCATGTAAAAGTACTTTGGTCTACAATTTGTTCTTGAGTTCCTCCTAGCAACTGAGAGAGGAAATACCTATTTGGTTTTTCCTGGAAACATTTGACACATAGGAGAGAGGCAGTTGCCTATCTTTTAAGGGAAGGAATGCTGAGGTCCGTCTCAAGAGGCACTTGAAAATTTTAGTTCTGGCCAACCAGTGGAAAGTCCTTGTGAGATTATTTCAATGACCTCTATCAGATAAAACTTCATAGACAGAGAAAGTTCATGTGCTGGAACCAGTTTCATTTTAAAAGTAGTAACATGTATTTTCTTCTGAGTAGTCTGGTGCTATCCTACAAGGATTACTAACCTCAATTCCCTTTCCACATACAAATGGTGATGGTTAGAAATGGTGCTCCAGTAGCATCTGCTCTTTTTAACCAAGTCAGGACAGTGGATGAACCTTCACTGAGATACCATGATTGCTGGAACACTGTTGAGAATGACCTGTCCCATCTCTAAAGGATCCTTGTTCCCTATTGCTGTTTCCTTTTTTCCAGTAACGTAAAGTTTCTTATGCAAGGCCATCACTGGTTTGTGATATGATCTCTGCTTGAGAAGCACATTTAAAGAATTCTCTTTTTATTCAATAATCATAATACATAAAAATTCAGGGCAGTATGTTGTTTTGCTCAGAAAGAATGCTTCGTTTTGTTACCTTTTTGCTATAGAGAAACTAATGGAAGAAGAATGACAACAAATCCCTGTCAAGCTATCCACAGAAAACAAATCTAGATGAAAAGAATAGGCTCTTCACAACTGCAAGAAAAAGATAATGGGTATTACTATGCTTGAGAAGTCAAGTTGTTTAGATCTGGAAGATTTACATAAAAGAACTGGCAAAAGCTGCTGACAGATAAAAGTCAACACTGCTCCTTCATCTTTTGGGAATTATGGGAAACATTTGTAAGTACACAGAAAGTTAAAAATAATGAGTGTATAGCAGTCACCCAGAAAAAAAAATGCAAACAATGGCAACAGCTCTCCAGCACCATGACTTTTATTCAAAAAACTAATGTGTTTCAAATCAAATCAAACATGTTNAAAAAAAAAAAAGAAGCAAAGCTTAGAGCCGTAGCTGTAGCAACAGAATACAGCAATGCTGAAAGGCTGAAAGGCAGTCTTGTAAGAAAGTAAAACTGGGTTAATCCTTACAGCCATTAAACCATGGGGTGATCTGACATAGATACAGAAACAACATTATTAGGAAAATCCTGAACTAAATCTACAGAGAGGTAATTCCACCATCCTCTTTACCTTCAGATAAAGAAGAAAAGTCTAAGACTATATGTAACCACATTTTTTGACCCAATCATACTCCTGTAGAGATTTCTCTGCATAGCAATATCAGTCTTAATTTCTTATTCCAATCAATATCACACTATCAAGATCCTATACAAAAAGGATGTCATGCAATATCAAGTACACGTACTCAATGTGTGAACCTAAAGATCTCTCTTTCATAAATCACTGTTCACACTCCACTGCTGAAGTAGCTTTGATTCAGACCATAGCACTTAAGGTGGAATGAAATTTCATGGAACTTTACAAAGCTGCCAGGATCCCAACTGGTTAACTAACTCTAACTGGCAAAAGAGCTTCATTTGTGTACTGCCCAGCACACTGTGTTATGAAATTCACATACTGTAAAACCTGTTTATAGGAAGTGTATAAGAAAATTGAAAATTACAACAAAGATGATGCTCATGAAAAACTGGCTATGTTTTTATATCACAATCCGCAAACAAAAGACTAACTAAAGTCAGGGTAGGAAGGTATGGAACTGGATTTCAGTCTGCAGTGGGAGCATTCATTTGCAAAGACACCAAAAGCAAGAGACAAAGCCTCTCCAAGAAAACCCAAACACTTCAAATCCAAGAAATCCTTTCACAACTTTACAGTGTCTTGTGGTCTAAAACAAAGAAAATGTCTCTCTTTTGAAAACCAGTGACGTATTTTAAAGGAATAAGACTGAGCAGAATAGGATTAAATAACTGAAAGAAATATTTTGTAAGTGATTTTGGAAGGTATAAGCTACAGAAGGGCAAAACTAGGAAAAAAAATCTGGTTAAGAAAGGTTATGTTCCCTATGATCTTTAGCTCAGGTGAATCAAATAAAAGCAGCTCTTTCATGGAATAAATGAGAGAGGCAGAAGCTCTTTTCAGGTCCTCTACAAAGACCCAAGAGACGAACAAGAAGCATTTTGATCCATTGCTTCCACTCCTTATTTCTGCTACTCAGCAGCTGCCCTACACTGACCTACTCCAGCACAGTGGAATGTGCTGTAGATATTCTCCAACTTCCTTCTAGAAAATTCATGGGCAACAGGATCAATGCTATCTCTGAACTTACAGGACTACTAAGTGTATGCATGAGAATGACAAGAAAAACTAATGTCTTGAATATTTACGTGCTGCTAGCATACAGATCTTCTAGAGACCACACACATAAAACATCCAAATCAGTTTTTCCACCATCCTGCTCCTGCTAAGAAAGTTAGCTAGTCTTCTAACCCATCCATATCTGAAATTAAAGTGGCACTATGTATCTATCTATTTATCTCAATTTCCACATTGGTACAGAGCTTAAAGCGACAGTCGCTCAGTTGACTTGGAATGTTGCTTATAGGATGCAATAAAGGAGTAAAAATACATTCCTGACTTGCACAAGATGTGATCAAACATGTGAAAAGGCCTTCTAGCTATGACTCACTAAGAAATGGGTGGGGGATTGCGAGGCTGAAAGGCTGCTGGCTGACTGGAGTAAGCCCTCCTCCACACTGGCCAGCAAGGACTGAGAACTGACTATTCTGTCAAAATGCCAGGTATATTCTGGTTGTTTTCCTGCTATCCTACTGGGTGTGGGGTGGTGCAGAGGTTGGGGTGAAGAGAGAGAGAGACAGTGAGAGGAAATAAAGTCTTACATTTATGGTAATTTCGTTATTGTGCACTCCAGAGGAATCCCTTGGTTATCTTGCCAGAAGAAAGAACCAGTTACCTTTATTTGGCCCCAGCAGAAGGGAAAACACCTTTTCCTCATTTCATTTGTCTTTTCAAATGTATGTATGTATGTATTTATTTATCTATTTCTTTAAATGTCGTCCATGCCAGAAGGAAAAAGGGTATCTCACTAGACTCCCAAATGGAAAAGCATTCCAAAAGAACCACTTCCCTGCTGAGAACAGGAGAAAGAGCAATACATTAATTTTAAACTGACCTGATTTTTCTAAAACACATATGACTCCTTGTTTTTAAGCATAGTTCCCATGAACTGCCTGCATGAAGCTGGAAAAACTTGTCTCCTAAATAGCTCAGATGTGGCAACTTCAGAGAACTTTACTGAGGATTTTACAAGAAAAAGCTCCTCAAAAATGGCAGATGCAGCAGACAGCTAGTCTAACTCACCTAAGCCCTGCTATGCTACCTTCAGGTACCTATTTACTGCAGGACTTGCTACCTCTCAAAGGATTCTGTCTTTCATGGTAAATGTGTCACTAGTAGCCTCTAAAATAATTTAGACATATCAGTATGAGCAATCATCTAAACTGTGGCCTTATTTAAAGGGAAATTCCCTTTTATTTTTGTGTTTTGGTGGTTTGGGTTTTTTCAAATAGCATAGTTCTTGATCTCTCAGGGGAGCCAACCCCTCTGCTTCTCTTTTTCTTGTTTCAGTACATCAGTCTGCTTTTCACCTGTCAGCTTCCCATATTTCAAACCTTGGTCTCACTCTGAGAAGTCTTAAGAGACAGAGAAAGGTGGCTGGTTATTCTATAATGGTATTCAGCTAGGAGTGAGCAACGCAAAGGACCAAGTGAAAATGCTAATCTGTGTTGCCTGAGGTTGAGAAGGAAGACATCAATAAAGTGCAAGGCCACAGGTGTAGAGTTCTCTAGATACACATACTCAACTTCTTTTTCTGCTGATTCCAAAATGTTGCAGGATAGTTTTGCTCTAAAATTGTATATATAAAGAATGGGTTGGGAATTTGTTTTTTTCCCCCAGAATAGCTCCAAATTGCATATCACAAAATTAACACATACTTGGAGGCAACAGTGTAGTTTTGAGTCATGCTAATAAAGACAAAAAGAAAGTTTCAGAGCCCATTATGGTGGCCACTTATGTCACAGTCTGATGTTCTGTAAACATCCAAAACAAGCTGTGCTTTTTTTAAAAAAATGAGTCAGAAAATAAGCATGGATTAAAGATTTCTGAGAAGCTGCAAAAAGGTAACCAAAAAATATTTAGCATGATAAAAAACACAGTATTTTCCAGAATATTAACTTGATACTGAAATAAGAGAATTTCATGCTTTTACTTCTGCATGGCTATCAACTTCAGCCCAACAGAACAAATTAGAACCATATTCAAATCTATTTTTTCCTGCTGGCTTTATAGCATCCCCATGCTTTCTGCACATTACACGTTCCCTCTCTTTTGCTCTCAGCATTTGGACTCTCTCCTTCAGGCATTCTGTAATCCTGCCAGCCAAAGAGCTTTGCTTTTAGTAAGTAGATCTGCCAACTTAAACACCAGTCTCCTAAGGCAATCAAATAATGAAAAACACATGTATGTACTTGCATATAATCTGTCAAATACCTCTCTAGCCCACTACAAATGATTTTTGCAATCTGGGGTTTTCATAGGAACATGCATTCATACATAGTTCTCAAAGATCAAATGCCATGGTTCTCCAGAGTTCTGTGCCTTGTTTGTACACTCAAGCCCAATGATCCTACAATTTCCATATTAACATCTAAAGATATGAAAAATGAAAAACTTAAAAACACAAAGGTTGTGCAGAAAACTTCATAAACATATCCTTCTATTTTTCCAATTTGGCAGAGAGATCTCCTGCAAGACAGCACAGATTCCTCCATGGCAGAACACTCTTTCCACGTTTCTAGTGTGTTTGGAAAGTTAATGAATAATTATTCCAGGTGTCAAGAGTATTTTTCATACCTCCCCCATTACTCATCTATCATCCACACTTGGTAGTCTTGACTTCCACTTTCTAAACCAGTGTTTCCTGAAAGAGGAATCTAACGTATTATGTTAGCAACAGAGTAACCCAGGAAAAACTTTGAACTTTGTCATACTAGGATGAAATTGCACTGCCACAGCTCTTAATCAAGTAAGGTTGCAGTTTACTACATGGCAAGATAAAGATGGAAGAAAAAGCATCTTTCAAGGAAGCAAGTTATTGATTAGTATTAGAAAAATAAAAAAAATTCAAGTTTCAAGAATGGTAATTTAATATGTAATGTCACCATTTGCAAAAATTCCTGTACTGTAAATCATGACTATGGTACAACAAAAAAAAAAAACCCTCAAAACTAAAAGAGACCATAAAAACCTAAAGTAAGAGGTGCTTAAAACACGTGTCACTGAAACACTCTACTGTGAGATGTGCTTTACGTGTCCAACAAAGTACTGAGCATTTTAAACTCTGGATTTGCAAAATTGTGAAGGAAGTAAGTTAACACTAAGTTATGTTACCATTTTTGTTGAATCTCTGCACTTACATTCTAGTAATTCTTTTGATTTTGATGCTTATATTTGGATTCCAGCTGGTGCAGGAAGAGGTATGCCAGGAAGATTTGTTCTGCAAGGAATTGTTTTGACATCCAGTACACAGTAACTGAAGCCAGCCAAGGAATGAGAAGATGGTACTCACTCTTTGGGACAAAAGAAGATTTACAGAGTCAAACTGAATGCATTTCTGGTTCCTGGTTTTAGTTATCACAGTGAAATGTAACTGCTAAGGTTCCTACATGTTAAGAGTTTTTAAGAGTTACTCCCCAGGTTCATCTTTTGAAGTGAAGTCTACACAGCCCTCCTCTAACAAAGAGATTAACCTTAAACTATCTTAAAGCAGTAGATTTGGTTGGTTGCTTGGGTTTTTTTGGTTTGTTTGTGGTTTTGTTTGTTTGTTTGTTTGGTGTTTTTGTTTGGTGTGTTTTCTTTTTTTTTAATTTGCCTATTTTGTTTACTTCATTCCTTACAGGAACCATGATAGCATCTTTGCTTGCAACAGTATCCTAAAGATGACTTACTACTTGTCATTATTAAGTTCTATGAAAAACTAATTAGTCATGTCATTAGAAAGAGCAGGAGTATCAAAAATAAAACCTGTTTCCAGAGAGAAGGCTGAAGGCTATGAAGAACAGGTGGCTTAAAAACATGAACTGATCAACCTGAATGAAGCAATTTTAAATCACTGAAGACCTTGAAAAAAACAAAACAAGAATAAGTGAGAAAAAGGGTGGGACAATTATATCACTAAAAATTTGTATCTGATGGCATACACTGAAAGAAGTTGTACTTATATGTATAAACACAAGTTTTAATGCAGTTTTGAAACCTTAATGTTCTTCTACTGTAGTGTGCAGCTCATTGTCTATATGCACATACATCAAGGTGATAAAACTATGTATTTATTCTAAATACAATAATTTGTTACAGTAACTGAATATACAAATAAAACTGTCACCATATCACTTCCTCAATTTTAAGAAACCCCTATTACAGTCACATTAGTTACCCAAACAGGCAGCCCTAAGTAAAACATCAGCCCTGCCAAAGTATCTATCAGCCTAGAGTAAATTTTTAACATGTATCAGTGAAGAGTTCTGAATATATTGAAATAAAATAACTTGGTGAAAGTAATTTTTATATTGTCATCACCAAATACAATTAAATATATGTAGTTTCCCAAAGGAAAACATTTTACTACTAAATTCACAATTCTTACCATGTAATGGACATTAAAGGGATAAAAACGTTCAGTAATCCACACTAAATATGCACTAAAGGAAACATTTTGGACTAATTAGTAACAGGCTTTAAACTCATCTAGTAGTCATGAGCTCAAAACAGGAATAACAGGGTGAAATTACATGCCCTGCATTAGCCCAGGACCTCAGAAGAGATGCTCACAACAGAGTTTTCCCTTACTTGTATTCAAAATTTATGAAAGGACAGTCAGGCTGTTCTTGACATCAGTGTTTATGGTGTAGTATTTCATGCACATTCATATTCTATGATTCTGGCATACTGGAATCTCTTCCAAAAAGAGCTAAGATTTGTGCTCCAAACCCTAAAGACATTGGGAATTTTGCCCAACAGAACTAAGAGTAAGAACTATGGGATTTTTCCCAATGCTGCTAAATCTTGACTATGATCTGATCCTGTTCCTTCTGAAGTCGAGATGGGTTTTGCCACCAATTTAAGGGAAAGTAGAATAGTAACCTATGGCTTCTTGTATGAACAAGTCCTTGAAATAAGGGGGAAAAACCCTCAATCATGTATAATATTTTCAAGAACATTAGTACTTTAAAATAATTTTATTTTTAGTTTGCATCCAAAAGGATTCTGAATAAAGGATTTTAATACTCTATTTAGAAGAGAGCAGCTCACATTAACAAGCATGGGCATGTTCCACCCAAACTACTAGACAATTTACCACCATATTTGATTGACTGGCTATTTAGTTCAAACAGCATTGAGAACTAAAAAAAAAAAAAAACAACAAAACCCCAAAAAAACCCCCAAAAAAAAAAAAAAAACAAAAAAAAAAAACCAACAAAAAACCCCCCAAAAACCCCAAACCAAAACCCCCACAAAAAACCAAAAAAAAAAAAAAACAAAAAAAAAAAACCAACAAAAAACCCCCCAAAAACCCCAAACCAAAACCCCCACAAAAAACCAAAAAAAAAAAAAAACAAAAAAACTCCCAAACAAACAAACAAACAACAAAAAAAACCCCACATCAAACCAAAAACCCCCCAAAAAACAAACAACCAACAAAACAACCATTCTTGTCTAATTGGCATGTTCTGACTCTGTCATAATAAAACCCTATATATTTGTCTTAGAGGAAACATCTGGAGAAAAAGCATAACAGTTGGTAACTGTCTTCCCCTTTTTTGCTGAAGTGTTCATGCAACTCAAAGTCCTGCATCCTAAATCACTCTAGAAGGCACCAGCAGCCCGCTAGATTTTTCAGTGAAGGTTTTAATATTATAAATAGACGAGACTTTCCACTTCCTGAGAAGCAAGATTTTATGCTAGTTGCTCTGTAGTAGACATTGTTCAGTAGTATTAAACCAGTGGTTTAATATTACCCCCAAAACAATCCTTGACAATAACAGGATTGTGAAAATCTCTCATTTCATGTAGGGGGCTGCAGTTTACAGAGGCTACCAGGAAATTTTTAGAGCTGTAAGCACTAAGTTTGATCCAAGAGGAAGTCAGAAAAACATGAAAGTTGCAGGGAATGCACACTAATCTTTCAACCAATAGTAATGAATTATAAATATAGCAAAGAGAATTCAAACATTCATCACTCTGTGCCCTTAAGAAGCCCTTACTCAATGAACAAAGGTCTTATTTTCTGTTATTTCAGGAGAAATTTTTGCTACTTGCTGTATAGAATGTGTTCTTTAAAATTCTATCAGTTGACCAGGCCAGATTACAAGGGTGACTAGAAAAATTTTTATGCCTAGAACTTGGCTTGCACTGGAGCAAAAGGCCTCCCTAAATCTTTTTCTTATTAAGAAAATTGCTTATTTAGGCTACTGACAAGCTACACTATTCTGGCTTCAGAACAATTGAGTAGATTTGGACTGGCCAGAAAATATTCTAAATTGTACTCAAACATCTGTACAGATTCTACTCCTAAGTACCTAAAACAAGCCTTCACAAAAGACCCATGTACTCATGGTGTCCTGGCACCTCACAGCTCTTTGTAGACCAGATCAGGGCAGATGTCTCTCATGCATGCACCAGTCAACTAGGAGCAAAGCAGGAAATTATGGAGGGTTTTGCCACCATCTCTGTCACTCCTCACCTGTGCCAAGCTGCTGTGTCTTGGCAAGGAGACAATTCAAGGATAAGATCAAAAATACAATAGACAGTCCTGTCTCCATCCAAGCACAGCCCATGAAAAATTGCAATGAAATATTTGCATGAAAAAAGTAGCACTAGAGGACTGGAATGTGTGTTTACAGTGTTGAACCCTATGTGAAAATAGGAAAAAGACTGAAAATTTTTCCCCTTAACTGCTTATTTCTGGAATGTTCCTGGATAGAGAGATAATGAAATCAGATACAGCTGTGCAGCCTTATCTACCATAATGCATAATTAGTGGTTTCTTTCATTAATTCCCTAATTTAAGTGCTTTCATCTACCTCCAGCAAAAAAAGAGTTGAGGAAGAGGACAGGGAAATAAAAAAGTAACCTCACAAACTAAGAGGCTCCTCTTTGAGAGAGACTGCTGGAGAAGCTGTAACATGCTTTGAGACACTGATTTGCAGTGCAGCACTCAGAAGTTCCTCTGCCAAGAACAGTCCTCCATGCTTACTTGCTACCTACCAATGTTATCCAAGCAGGATGAAGAGACCTTGCAAGAAATAGGTGATAGCATTTAAGTTTTCTCTCCTGACACCAACAAATAAACTCCACCGTTAAACCTGCAAACAAGACAAACAAACCTGGCGCAGCCATGCCTCCTGCCAGGTTGTCGTGGTAACTCTATCCCGGCAAAAATCAGCTCAGAGGTGCATTCCCTCTCAGACTACAGATCTCAGGTTGCACGACTCTTCCTTCCTTCCTTCCCAGGTGGTAAGCAGGAGGCTATGGAACCAGAGAGTTCAAACATGCTGCATCCAACAAATGCAACCCCACGGAGGAGAAAGAGCAAGGTAGAGACCATTTGAATTATACCAATCTAATGTGTTTGAATGGAATAGTTTGGCTTCTTGCCACTACCTTTACAACTTTAAGTGTGCACGTGTTTTATAAGGAAGCATCAAAACGTTCAAGGAAAGTAGAGTTAACTTTGTTTTTCTAAAACACAGACACTAAAAAGAAAAAAAAAAAAAGAAAAAGGGCAAAAAACCCACAGAGAAAAATCAATGTCATCTATTTTACTGAAAAGATACAACACTTGCTCAAGATGTTCTGGAACCTGAATGGACTCAAAGTAACTGCCATTCCTGCAAGAGGTCTCCCTTCTGCAGGAGCATCTTTCCATCCCAGATGCCACCAAGTGATTTGCCAGCACAGATCTACCAAAGGCAGATCTCACTTCCTGCCCTCAACATCCACAATCTCCAGTGAAGAAATTATCTCAGATACTGACCTCTGGGAAATGTTCTAACACAGGAAATGATGAGGAGCATACACAAACACACCTAGGGGATTGTACAAGAAAATTGTATGACAACTAACTGAACTGTTAAAAACATTTTTCATCATTCATGTCATAGTTTACATAGTAGTTTTGAAGTATAAGATCATCTCAAAAGATATTTTTTAAGTGTAGACACTGTATGCAATCACATCTTTCCCTGGACCTAAGCAAATCTGAAAATCTGCCTTGGGGACCTTATTACCTGAAAAGTCATCAGCTTAAATATAATTTTTTAATGTTGTCTTGCAAGCAAACTATTTTATAAAGTGGGTCAACATGTGAAAATAAGGAACAAGATTTTGATGTTATTCTTGTTGACTGCTGCATACAATATTTATAAAGACTGAAAAAAAAGCAGTCATGTTCGTACAAAAGGTTACACCTGCTAATACTTTATGAAAAGGTATCAGGCAATGTCTAAGGATGCAGGCATTTATACAACACAGCAGAAAGAAAAGAAAACAAAAAAAAAACAAAACCCAAAACCAAAACAAAAAAATCTATACAAGTGCCTTCTCTTAATGAAACCATCACAAAATAGAATTGCACTTTACACATGTGTTTTGCTGAAAGCATGAACAAGAAGTTAGCAACTATTAACCAAAGTTACTATTTCTTATTTTTTTTTTTTTTTTTTAAGCTAGAAATTCTCTCTAAATTCTCCCAAGTACTTAGATTCTCACCAAAGTATTCTCAGGACTTAATACCCTTCTCCAGTTAAAATAAGCATGTCTCTAATATCGTGTAATTCCCTTTGTCATTCTTAGCTATGAAAATAAAGAAGTTCTTTGTATTCTAGCCTTCAGATTGATTTCATGGATGTTCATCATGGAGAGCAGCTTTGGAGTAAGACGCAGATGTGAAACAGTGCACAGCCAGCTGCAGTTACAGACCTGTGTTCTTTCACACAAGAAAATCTGGATGAATATATGGCATCACACAACTATTTAAGTGGGCACAGTTATTTGCTCAGGGTGCTGAATGATCCATTCTTGGCAAACACTCAGTACCATGTACTGCTGAAACTCAGAAACTGATGTTATCACATGCAAGCCTAAGTAAGAACTATTTGCTAACCACTGAAGGTTTTTTTTTTCAGATGTTCCTGGATCACAGCTACAGGACCAGACCAAGATGATTCCAATGAGAGGTGTAGGCTAATTCACCTTTGCCATGCTTTACATCTGCCCCAGCTTTCATGTCAGCACAAGGTATTAGCAGACTAAATCAGCATAAAAGAAGGCTAAGGAAAGGTAAGCAAAGTTATTCAACATCGTGCCGTTGTTGCAATCACAGAAAGGCATTTTAAAATCAGTATGATACAAAACAGATAAATATTTGTTACAGCACCAAAATAGGAGTATCTTATTCTTTCAGCTTCTTAATGCAAAATTAAGTGTAGTGTAAAAGAAGGCACTGTTTTTATTAGATTAATTAGATTGGCACAGTCCAGGAAGAGAGATTCATTTCAATCACACAAGCCTTTTCAGTCTAAGGTCACCTTTGAGGATTAAAAGCAGGTTCTGTGTGCCACAAGTGATACATTTTCCACAGGAATATATATTGTTTAATTAAAGTATTATTTTTAAAGGCTCCCTCTCTAATTTCTATCCTGTGAGGATTAAAACACAAGATGGAAGAAGATGCTGGGTTTAAAGGTCCTTCCTCCCTCCTGCTTCCCTCCTCCAGTACCAGCAGGTGGGGCCACGCAGCAGCCATGGACTTGCCCAGGCCCTCTATCCACGCACAGCTTGTACTCGGACCTGCAAAGCCTACCCCTGTGCTTCCTGAGGTGCTTACAGAGGCTTTCTTAGTTATTATTAACCCTGATATTATCACTGTGAATAAACTGCTCTATCTCACTTCAGTGGAGCTTTGCAGTCATCTTTGCAGTCATCAGTGATAAAGCAGGTGGCAAGGATTCTCTTTTCAGATGCATGCACTTAACCTGGCAGCTAGAAATTTGCCTAGAAAAATGATCACAAGCAGCTGGCAAAGATTTATGGCAGGAACTTGCCCCATTTCTCAGTGCAAGTCAGACTCAACTGACATGAAAATTCATGACTGCAATGCAGTTCTGACAACTGTAGCAGGGCAAAGGCTTATACTCAAACTGGTTCTAAAAAGAAAGAATTCAAGGGCTCTGGCTTGAATGGTAAATATATTTACCATTTGTATTTGTCATGAGATAGTGACTCATCACTTCATCCCATAATTTCCTTTTTCCATTTGCCTAAATCAGGCAAGATGACTGTTTTCTTCCCAATGGAGGCTCCAGGTTCACTGCATTTGACTCACTCTTCTGTCCCTCAATACACAAATGTAAATGATTTTCACAAATGGATCGCTACACTGGCTTTATAGCAAAACTAAAGAAACAAATCCTACAGCACATTCAGTTAAACCATGCAAAAACGGTTTTATGCCCTCTGTCAGTTTGGATATCTGTCAGATATTGCATAACCTGGTTGGTGAAAGGAAAGAATTTCCAAATGTTCCGTGTCATTGTCTTTGTGCAACTTGCTGATCTGTATCTGCTCTAGGAGAAGAGTGAAAAAGAATTTGGGCTTTTTCTTTAAAAAAATATATCTGTTTTATAGCTTCACTACAAGAAGGAAGAGTTTTGGATTATTTTTAGGCTTATAATCAGCTGAAATAGTACAAAGTGTCAACATAAACAACCCCTTTAAGTTACACAGGAAGTTGCAGGAAGCACCAAAACATCAAAACAGACAAATTATTCATATAAAGTTCTGGTCTGCCCTTTTGCAATCTGATCTTCATTTCAAAGTGAGAATTTAGCATTCCAAGTTAAATCTGAAAGTATTTCAGTCCATCAATCAAGCCTTTATGTGCCAAAGTCTGCTTAAGATCAGCCTTGACAAACCAGGTAGGGCAATGATACTGTATGAATCAACTCTAAATGCAGGCGGTTGTCTCAGATGAGCTGAATCAACGTTTGCAAAACGTATCTGGACTTTGTACAGCTTATGCAGTTTTCATTTGCAAAGAGTTGAGGGAAGCTGGGACAGCCTAACGTAGCTTCAATTACAAAAAAGAAAATAAAAAACACCATTCCAAGAGAAAAAAAAAAAAACAAAAAAAAAAAAAAAAAAAAAAAAAAAAAAAAAAAAAAAAAAAAAAAAAAAAAAAACAAACCCAGTCACGTAAAATTTTTACAACTTCACATAAACTTCAGGTGTCTAATGGGGGGAATAAAAACGACCCTAAGCTGTGCCTCCACTGTTGCAAGTACCTCAATCCTCCAAGCAGCAGCCAGGCACCCTTGTCTGGTGGGAAAAAAGTTGTGGCAGGTTGGGCCACTTGGAACTGCACAACAGTGAGAGGAATTACATCTGCTTTGCCATAGCTCTGACATGCATCAGGCCTGAGACTGGAAGGTTTGGACTTCTGGGCTTCTTGGGGCTTTTGTTTCTCTTTTATTTTCATATTCTTTCAGATGCAATTTAAATGAAAAAAAATCCCCACAAAATCAGACTAAAGATAAGGGGAAAACAGGCAAAATGTAACAGTCCTAAAATTTCAGCCAAGGAATGCCAATGGGTCTAGAAACTTGAATAAGCCATGAATAAAATAAAAATATGGGGAAAGATTTAAGCGCTTTAATGGAATTTAAGACCACCAGCAAGGCGGGTTTTGTTTTTCAGAGTGGTTTTTCACATTTAGGAAGCTCCCTTTTTCTAAGTAAAACTGTGTAAGACACAGGCCTGATGAGCAGCACTGCCCATGTCACCAGCCTCATTGACTGCAAAATGTGTTCAGATGTCTGATTATTTGTGGATGAGTAATATGCCATTGTGAGTACTGGCAGCATTGTGCTTAAATACTGCACATTAGATCTAATACAAAACAATCTGGACATTGATGAGCAAGTGATCAGGCTTAATAAAGCCAAGGGAAAAAAAATCAGTATGAATAATTAAGTATTAAAGAGCATTGAAAATATTTTAAAGTGTTTTCATCAAAAAGATAAACCCAGGTATAAGGCAAAATGAAAGGAATATCTTTGATTATCCATCTATATTCTTTGAAATCTCAAGTTTCTGATACTCTTACTCAACATATATGCAACATGGGTACATACAGAATTGACTCTTTAAGGAATTAAAAAATATACAGATTACAAATAAATGAGGTATGTTTAAGAACTCTTAAATTACAGTTCCCCATTAATTTGTCATTTTAATCTACAGTACTTTCAATTCATCAAGTAGTGAAAATGTAAACTTGACTGCTTTTGGTCAGGCAAGTTTCACAATACACATTAATTTACTTGAAATACACTCTGAGGGTGTAGAGAAGTATCATCCTGGGAAGAATCTTTTGGCCTACTGCCCATTACATTGGCTGCTGGACAATGTTAACTGTGCTATTCCCTACCCCAAATAACAACCACAGAAATAGTGAAGCCACCTAGAAGTCAAACATATATTGCTACACTGATCTTCATCTGAACTATATTTCTGCCCTCACCTCTGGTTTTACCCTAATTTTTGTAGCATTCTGCTAACTCTAAAATTTCACCTTCATTTTGATTTTTATAATACTCTTTCAGTACAACATTTCCAAGTTTGCTTCTAAGATTCAAAGCACTCTCTGCCTTAGATCTCTTCTAGGAGAGAAAAGAGAGTGTAAAGAGACTACTTATAATTACTTTTCCTAATTTCTTTTAGGAAAGCTTACTTTATTTTAACAGTAATTAAACCTGATGTTCAGATTTCTTTTCAGGAGGGTCTAATCCCTGGTCTTAGGCATTATGGAGGTATCTAGTCTCTTATATGAAGCTTAAAATCTTTAATTCAAAACCAGCTATGGGGAACTTTTTTTTTTTTTTATCAGAAGAAAACAAGGTTGAACTGCAAGCTGATTCTTAGACATTTTAGAGCACAGCAGGATTATGTGTGCAGAGTTTGAGATGAAGATTCCCAGTTAAATCAGAACACTTTCTTGTTTCCAGTTCCCACAGTCCCATGGTATAAGAAACAAACACATTGCACATAAATAGTACTTTGTCTAAAGGCAATAAACCTCATATAGGAGATCACATAAAAGCAGAGCCCCCCAAATCTGCAGCAGAATTTCCCAAAGTAAGTCCCAGCAGCGGAAACTTCCATAAATGTCTGTTACAAACACAGTCCTGGGGCAGGCTTGGAAACAGCAAGATTAACACCAGGACTTCCCAGCACAGTGCTGTGGCCAGCTCACAGCATGGAGCTGTGAACAGAAGCAGGGAGCAAGCACGAGTACAGAAACCAAAGAAGTTACAAAGTACTACCTTTTAAACCAACTAACATCAAAGCTGGGATGCCGGTTGCTTCGCCGGTGAAGAATGGGATTTTCTTTCCATTGTCTGCTGCTCAAAATGACCTCTCAGCATCGAGGTGTCTATCCAAAAAGCTGTATTTATTCTGCAGTTACATAGAATGGTGACAATTATCTCCACGGGTGGGTTAAGAAAGGAGTCAGTGTCACCTGAGCAGCACACATTAATATCCAATACAAGGAATGATCAAAGATGCAACAGTTTTTCTTTTCAAAGGAAATACTCCATCTTCAGAACTATGCTAGTGAAAGAGAAAACATGAGGCTCTAAATGACTAGCAGTTAAGAGTTCAAGGGCTTCAGAGATAAGGATAGTATAACTTAAAATGCCACTATATCCTCATCTGCCCTCAACTCCATCCTAACAATGACTTACATCTAGGCACTGCAGACTTACAAGCAATGCTTGCTACAGTGCTTCAGAACATTGCTATATAAACCAGATTCACTCTTTATTAAGTCCCCACCAACCTAGAAATGCTTCTGCCAGGTTAATTTGGTTGCCATATACATTTTTTGTATATTTCTGCCCTTATCTCTGCTGGGTATCAGCACAGCTGAATGTAAATTTATAATATGCGCAGAGGGATTAAAGTTGATAAACTGATACCACAAATTTGCAAGTGATGCTGAAAACATTTCTGTGTAGGCAGTGTGATACTATTCATTACTATGGTGTCACTGTGAAAATCATGATCACATACTACAACTCTTATTACCTACACTCAGAAACCCAGAAAATTTATGAAGTATTAGAAGTTGAAGAAATATAAGCCACTCTAGTCTTCTCCAATAGACTGTAAAGTCTAAAATTTACTTGGCTTATCGATCTATAAAACTCAACTATCTGAATGTCAGTACACAAGGGAGACAAAATCACTTGGAGGAAGGGTTTTTTTGTTTCTTTTGGTTTTTTACCCCAAGGCTTTTCTAACTATAAAAGAGAAGATGTGTTTCTTCTCTTAACAGAATAGTTCTGATAAAATTCTGAGTTCTGCCTAACATACTGTTGCAAATACAAGTTAAAAAGCAACTTAGGAAGACATTTCCTCAGTTTAACCTTTTTTAATATAAGGGTATCTTTTTCTACTGCATGCCATTCCTCCCAAAATGATAAATCTGAATTTCGCTCTATTATCATTCCATTGTTCATTTTTAAATATTCGTTCTTACCTTTAATGACACAGGTAACCCCCCATGACCAGAATATATATTTTGTTGCTAGCAAGAGATTTGTGGTAAGAACATATTTTATTTAGAATACATAGTATTTGACTCACCGAGAACTTTCTCGATAGTGAGTTTGATGAACCACAAAAGGAAACACTTCCATCAGTTTCTTAGAAATCTAAAATAAATGTTAACTGGCTTTTTTTTTTTTTCCACTGAAGTTTTTATGGGGGAGATTATAAACATACTTTCCAACCTGTGAGATGTATCTCACAGTAAGTCACTGGTCCTTGTGCCTGAGAGAAACCACATGAAACTAGAAAGTGCGAGAGCTAAAAATTACAATGTAAAAGCAATTCTTCATTGACTGAAACAAGCTGTACACTAAAAAAGCTGACCAGCAAGTGCTATATACACAAATGTACACTCAGACAATACTGTGAAACAACAATACCTGAAACCATGCACCTTCTGAATACTGACCTTGTTGCTCACTCTCTGATTCAGCTTTTGCAGGACTTGGTGCTACTGGAAGAGGCCGAGGAGGACGAGGCTTTGGAGTGGGGGGAGATATTTTTTTCCTTCCAATGTATTCTACATAAGTTCCTGGGAAATCCCCCCTCTCCCCTGTGGTTTCATTAAAGCCGTTCAGCCAACCAATTTCCTCAGGCTTTGCTTCTTCCCCTTCACTGAATCCAAGTGCTAGTAAGGTACCTTTATTCACAGTTAATATATCTCCTAAGTGCAAGTCAATGTCTTCTTCTCGCTCTTTTTTGTAGTCATATAAAGCTCTGTATTGATATCCCTCAGCACTCATCTTGGCAAATGATTTAACATTCAAAAGTGTTATTAAACAGTATTAAAATGCAATTGTCCAGTTATAGTTTTATGTACAGAGAAATTCAGGATGAATTAAATGGGAGGACGAAAATGTCTCTTAAGTAATAAAATCCAACAGAGAATGAAAAAACACCAGTCTGCCTTTTCACTGCTGATGTTTTTACCAATGTATTTATTCTTAGTCACTGTCTGTTGCAGAGGTTAAGTGTTCCAATTCTTCCGTGTCTAGCAATATTCTTCCAATTAGTTCTTTTCCCGGGCGTGCCGGCACTTCTGTGTCTCCATACACAAGTTCAGCCAACTCTTCAGCCAGTCACGCTTTCTTCAGATGCATTTGCCACAGACTGCCCACATACCTTAAATAGCCTGCCACCAAACTCTGCACACATGCTTTTCCTGGAAAGAGAAGAGAAATCTGATGAAATCATTTCACATTCTCTTGACCGTGAACTTTGTATTCTACCTATCACTTAAGCTTTCTGCAGCCCTGGCAAAACTGTGTCCCACATAAGAACCCTATGTAACAATATAATCAAGCAAGAGCGCAAAAGGTATCTCCTGCTAATGTTTGCATTTTTATAAAGGATATATGTCAAATTACTTGACTCAAATTTGTACCCCTGCAGTATGAGGCACGCTCCCCTCTCTGTGACTTACGGCTACTGAAAAGTTTCAGGGTGAGAGGGCTAAGCCCTGGAGCTATCCCTCTAGTGCAGTATCTAACCTGGCAGCAAGATTTTATATGTTATCTCCCTGAAGCCACACCCCTTCTCCACAAAAGGTCTGTCAAGACAGAGGAGGAGCTTACTGTAATTAGCATTGACCATTGGGGTGTTCAGTCTCCTCCTGTTTATGACAAGGGTACAGATGGGCAACAATCCCCACTCTAAAGCCCGTATTCCGAAAACCTTTTGGAGGAACGTGGCTTCTCGTAACCTGTAGAACCAAAGACTCAAAAGAGCTTTTACTTGATGACTACCATATTTCCCCTTTTTCTTTTTTAAAGAGGGGCTTTACCACTCCCCCACCTGCCAGACGGTTTTTAATGTGTTTATGGTATAATAGTAGAAAAACAATCAGCAACCGAAACAGGCACACCCAGACCACCTAAGCAGCCCAAGCAGGAGTAAAGTATCAGGGTGTATGCTTAAATTACACTCAAGGCAAGAGAACACAGGCCTGAACTTTTGGCTCAAGGTTGCCCAACCATAAAGTAAAAGAAAAAATATGACTAAAACCCAAATCTATTTAGAGAACAGTTGCTTGAAGACATATAGAACAGTGAATGCTTTCTAAACATTATTTCAACTGTTACTCATTTTCGTCTACTTAAAAAGACAAGGCAAATCATAATTTGAAATGCTATACTGGAAATCAGAACGTACTAACTACTCAAAGCTGCATTGAAAGTCCTAAACTACACCTAAATAAAAGACCTGAGAGAGCTGTGTAATATCAGCAGGTAAAATATTGACTGTGTACTATGTACTCAATGTATAGAATGCTCTTTTTATTGTGAAACACTCCCTTTTCACACTGTAAAGAGACACCAGCAGACAGGGCTGGAACAGGGAACATCTGACAGCTCTTTTCCACGCCATTTTTCCTAATGTCTCAGTCATTAAGTCCTTTGAAATATGACTAACTGACAAGCCAAGAAGTATTTATAAGAATGCATGTGGGCTTTCTGTGCCAGTGAATGAACCTGATCCCTAATTTGTATGTGGCTCTTCTTCAGTCCATCAGGTCCTTGCAGCATGTTGCACAACATCTCTCGTGACAGAACATAGAAGAAAATCTTGTAAAGTTCTTGAAGAACTTCCTTATCATCCCTTGCAACCAGTTTTTGTTGTAGGAAAGAATTATCTGAGCCTGAATTGGACTTCCTATTTCAAAAAGCTTGCAAGTTAGTATTTATTTTAATAACTTGCAAATCTATCCACATGAATTAGGCGCCAAGCTCCCACTGAAGTTTTAATCAGAAATTTCTGCAGCCACTTCTGAAAAACCAAATTATGCTGCCTACCTCACACTACCAAATATCACAGACTTTGCAATGAACATGAATAGTTTCACTAATATTTAATTTTGCCTCTTCTACCAGAGAACAGCCTGCCAACAAAAACTGGGGAAAAAAAATACAAGTAACAATGTATCAACTAAATTGCGGAGAAGCCTTTACAAAAGCATGGATTTTTCCTGTTTCATGTAGGAAAAAAAAAATGCATTTACAGAGTTTTGATCTAAACATTTGTATGATTAATACAAATGTTTCCAATCAAAACCAACTATGCACACAGCAAAGCCTGCTAGAAAATTACCACTTTGACTACTTTAAATACTCTGAAATATTTATTTTCTTTTTAAGGAAGGTTCAACAAGTGCTCTGCTACAACTACTTATTTAACTCCTACTGCCTATGGGCATTTTGGCAGCCGACAAAGTCTTCTAAAAACACTGTAGAATTCAACTGACTTGACCTACTCCTCTGATCTTTTATTATCGAATGCATCGTAGAAACTTTATGGCCATGTATTTAGAATGATTACTTCTGTCTCTTATGCATCTTTTGAAAATACACAACTGGAAACGTTGTAGTAACATAACAACCTCTTACGAGAATTTAAAGCATATTTTAAAAACTCAAAACACCAGAAAAACTCAGTGAAGTTACGGCAGCAAAGTTTGCTCAGATCCAGTTTCCCTGGGGCTCAGAGCTGCAGTACCTGTTCATGCTCACTTATCAGCACCACCCTCAGTACAGAGTCCCAGCACCTGACCCCTGGTCTATGGTTCATGTACCTGGAGACACTCCTGTGAGTCAGCCATCCTGAGCTTCTTGGGTTTATGCCTTTTTCTATTGTTACTATGTGTCAGTTTTCAGGGATGGACAAAGACTCAGAGTTCAAGAACCTTGCAGATAGACCTAACACAGGGACAGACTGCAGTTTTCCACACTGGCTCAATAACACCACAGTGTATCCAAAAAGCCCTCTTAGAGTTCTTTGCTAAGATCCTGTATTAAAAAAATTCTCCTTACTCCAACTGAAGTTACACAGCCTCAGGCATTTTGACTCAAAATGACTTAAGCTGACTGGTTCTAAAATATATAGCTTGGACACCATGTTAGATAGATTAAAACAAACAAACCAAACACTTCAGGGAAGAAACAGTCTTGTATTTGAGATGATGTATTACTGGATTTCCATTTGGCTGGTCAAATGGAAAAGGAGGAAGAAGTATTGTCGTTTGTTTGTTTTTTATTTACTGTCTAAGAGTTTGATGCCACTAAAAGATTCCTGAGTTCAGGCAGAATGGTTTATGTTGGGCATTTCAGTAGTGATAAAATTCAACAGAAGAACAGAGAACTCAAGAGAGTCTTACAAATTTAGGTGAAAAAGGAAGGGGACATGAAATCTTCCCCTCCAGCCTCCACTTCTTCCCCTGTTAAAAATGACATCTGGCTCTCCCACTTCACTGGTACCCAAGTGTTTCCTCCCACACAAGCTATCATGCCTTTGGTGCCAGAGGATAAAAACTTCTACACAGCATATGTATGCACAGTGATACCAGAGAGGTGGGCTGGTTACTGGTACAGCATCCCTAATACAAGATGCAAAGATTTCCTTCACCTTTATATTAACAAATTTAACAACCATATCTCCTTGCACTGCAATCTCTCTAATACTAATTCCAAAAATTCCTAGATGAATAGTGCTTAACACAAGCTTCCCTTCTACTGCAGGATGAGCTTGGTAGATGAAGGAGCTGACTAACATACTCAGGGAGACACAAATAATGAGAATTGAAGGGTAAGCAGGGAAATTTGCTTGGAGACCAACTCTTCTCCCCACTAGGTGTCTATACACCTGTGACTCAAACTGCAGCTTTCTCCGAAGTACGCTCTCCAAGTGGAAACGACCACATTATCACATTAGAACACTATTTTCTGCAGGAAAGTGAGGTCCGTGATGTATCACGAAGTATAATACCTTTATACCGCTTACAGACTGAAATAATTATTTCGAATCTCTGGAGAGTCTATAACAAGTCTTTGAACGAGTTCAAATACATGCACATTGAGTAAGTACCCTGAGCACTGCACATCACTTCTCATTCTGAAACATCTCAAAGACCTTATAAAGGCTGCAAAGCCTTATAAAAGCTGCAAAACTTTGCACTTAGGCAGCGTCAAGCCCACTCCGGCAGAATAATTACATTAATAAAGACAATTGAAAAAAACCTAGGAAAGCAGTACAGTCTGAACTCCCTCCCGCTGAAGCGGCCGGCAGGCTGACCACTGAGCCCTGCACCGACACCAAGACCCCGCC
>VWYO01017742.1:23211-39029 GCA_013400275.1 Rhadina sibilatrix | reverse complement strand
GTCGGGCGCGGCGCCCAGCGATGCCTGCGAGTGTCGGGCGCCGCCTCAGCCCGGGGGGGGGGGGCGGTCCAGGCCGGGAGGCGGCAGCGAGAGGAGCACGTGCTGCTGCCTGGTTCCTCGTTGGGGATTTTCCTCCGCTCTCCCCCACCGCCCCTCCCCATCAGTGTGGTGTGTCACGTTGGTGAAGTGTGGATTTGGTGAAGAAGCCCAGAACAAAAGCAGGCACCGTGGGCGGTGTGTGCCGGGCAGCGTGCGGGGCAGGGCCGTGCAGTGCAGCCAGCTGCCCTCCCTCCGCGGGCTGCCTGGGGCTCCCGCTGCGGGGCTGCCCGCCCGGGGCGAGCAGTGGCCACGCTTCCCCCCGCATGGCCCTGCCAGCCCGGGGAGCCGCGGGCCACACGCCCCTCAGCCTGGGTGGAGGTGGCAGCTCTCTACGGCGACAGAGAGCGCCGGTTGATCCCATTGATTGCCAGAGCCCGAGTTTGAAAGGCTCCGTGCAGTGCAGAATAGAATTGCTTATTCCCTGCTGCAAGGAGCACACCACCTGCCGTGGATCTGACAAGACGAGGGCGTGGCAGAGCACCACGAGCTTGCAGCAAGACAGTCACGCTGCAGATGTGTCTACTGCCTTGGGACAGATCTCTGCTTAGATACTAAGTGTGTGTACAGGTGTTACCACGACTGTCACTTTGAAAGAAGACAGTGTGGTCTAAGCAAAGATTGAACGCATCCAGGATGGCAGGGAAGGAATGCAAGGGCAGTCGTGCAAGAAGCAAGGTAAAAGTTCATGGAGGCCTATCCTAGAACAGGGCTTGACCTGCTTAAAAGCAGCCAAAACAGCCAAAAGAGCGATAACACACAACCTCCAAAGTGTTTGCTGCTGACAGAGCGCAAGGATCAGGCCTTGAAATACCATGTAAGAAACTGTATGTCTGGTAAAGTAAGACAGTCTGAACTTAATAATCTGAAGAAGAATATGTATTGTCTGGGCAGGAGGGAAGAGTGTGTCCTGTTTTAATCTGATATCCTGAAACAGTGGATTAGCTTATGGTCTGATCATGAACAACAGAGAGAAAAAATGGACCAGTTTTGCTACAAGCTTCTGGTGCAATAGATCAGATTTTGGAATCCTTAGACTTTTGGAGGTATTGATCTGGAAAAAAATGTTCTAAACCAAAAATTTTTATTGTACTGAGTATGGGGTAAATGTGAGAATTAATAATTTGTTGCAAATCCTTCAAAATGTACTCCACACTGGCCTGTTACTCTTTGCAGAGGATTTTACTTCTTTCCTCATTGTGTTCCTAATTTTTCAAGCTTCCAAGAGTCACCAGAAGGATGTTTTCTCTCAGCCATTAATGATTTTTGCATTGATTCATTAAGACCTACTTTGCTTCAGGACTGCTGGTGGGAGATGACAGCTCCCAAGGCCTGTAGGGTGACAGTGTGGATCTGACCCCATGGGGTATGAAAAAGCACTGCAAGGCAGGTATCCTTGAAGGTCCAGGACCCAGACCCTGGAAGATGCTAAAAATGCCTTCAGTAGTCTATCTGGTAACCTAAAGACATAGAGTCACTTTTTAAATTAATACTTATTTTGGAATAGGGACTGCTGTTTGTACACAAGCAAAAGCATTGCTGTAATTTAAATAGTGAACAGTAGAATTTTTTGAGGGAAATGTCAACTCATACGGGGGTTTGGGGGGGATTTCTGTGGGATTGAATATGCAGGCAGAAGTTCCATTCTTCTGCAGAAATGTTCCATTTCTTCTGTCCAGACTGCTGTCTCTGGCATTTGCTATTGTTGAAGGTAAAAACAGCATGGATTTTGGAGGGGATTAGGCAGACTGGCTGGTTGGAATGCCAGTCCTGGGCACTGGTCTAACAGTGGGTATTTAAGGGAACTAAAAATCTCTCAAGTAGTGTTTCCCAGCTGGTGAGACTAGACTTGTCCCACAGGTGAAATGCAGGGCTAGAGTCTTATCTGTGCTCTATTCCTGCTGGCATGGTATCCATCAGTGGAGGGAAAAGTCACCAGGGGAAGTTCCAGGATCTCCTTCTTTCTGCCCCTCTGCCCCTCCAGGGCATCTGGGTCTCTGCTTTCTTTACAAATTTTCTTCCCTGAACTTTGATTTCACCTTGAGCATCTCACTTGGCTGCTTTCTCTGTCAGTCAAAGAAAAAAGGGACCCAAAAGAGAAAAAGTAGGCAATAGCAGCACATAACTTTGGTGATCGCCTTGCTGGCTTTGCTATCATGCCTGTTGTCACTTCGGTCTCAATGTCACTCCAGCTCTTTCACTCCTCTTTCACCACAGATCCCAGCAGTATCCCAATGTCTCCAGGAAAAAATTCCTGTGTTTAATCTTGGTAGGTGAAAGTTATAGAACAAGGTTAACCCTAGGAATGGTGCAAAGCAGTACCCCAGTAGACAAAAAGGGGAATGCACAAGTTGAAAACTGTTCCTTCTTCTATCAGGAACTTTTCAGTGGGTCTTAAGGACTTCATAAAGCTTTTGCATATTGAGTAGCAGGCTTTAATGCATGTAGATGTGTTTGATTAATTCTAGGTTTGTTGAGAAGGATATTCTTGACAGATTGAAAGGTTAAGTTATTGCGGCAGCATGTAAACAGGAGGGATTTTCAAGGCAACATTGGGTCAGTGAAAAGCAGAAGACAGAAGGGTAAAATATGGGTAAGAGTGCAGGATCATCAAGGTACAAGCCATAAACACACGTTTTTGCTAGGACAACTGTAGTGTCCATCTGTCAGGAGACCTTTTGAGCATTTCTGCCAGGAGCTGCTTAGGAGAGTGCAATAAAGAAGTGAACAGGTCTTTTTTCAGTACTAGTAGCTGTTGGATGATATGAGCCTTTGCCTCTTATGTCTGTGTAAGCTTTCTGTGGTAAAGGTCATGCAGCACTGGAGAGGATCTACAGTGGAAGCTTTCTTTCCTCCAGGAAAAAAAAGTTCAGCTAGATCTTAGAAAGGAGATTTTAAAGTATGGAAACTGAGAGGAAAAAATGTGCTCATCAGGGAGTTTGTGGGGAAAACAGAGTTTCCAGGGTATAGGATCTCTTCCATGTCAACTGAAAAGCTCCATATTTTTTTCTTTGCTGGCACATTTTAAGCAGGAAGATTTCCTTCTGTTTCTTACAGGATGTCAAGGCAAATCCATTTGTGAAGTAAAATGCCTAGATTAATGGACAGTGTTAAGGTCACGGTTGGACTCAA
Organism: Rhadina sibilatrix; assembly: GCA_013400275.1. Classification (NCBI taxonomy): domain Eukaryota; kingdom Metazoa; phylum Chordata; class Aves; order Passeriformes; family Phylloscopidae; genus Rhadina; species Rhadina sibilatrix. Next base: position 35,801 of record VWYO01017742.1, on the reverse strand, counting down.
TGATCTTAAAGATGTTTTCCAATCTAAATAATTCTATGATTTTATCAGTGCTGGACCTGATCTCCTGGGATAGATAGACAAAGGTGGAAGAGACTGTGCAGAGGAGTTTAATTGCAATATACCTTAGGTGTGATGAATACCAATGGCACGTGCCATTTACTAAGTTCAGAAGAGGGTTCTGTGATTTATGACATAATATCATACCATCCTGCAGCAGTGGGGTTTTCAGCCAGCTGATTTGAGGGAAGAAATTGGAGAAGAATCAATGCATATATCCATTTAACTCCCAAAGATGAAAATTATTTCATACAGTGTAGTTACACTGTTCCTATTAGCACACATTGCTAAATGACTCATGTAAAATTCCCAAAGGAATGGGAGTCAGGAAAACAACAGGAAAAACTATCCATAGTTATTGTAAGCATGAATTAAATGCAAAATAAATACAATGGATCACAAGAAGGACAAGCATCAAAGACTGTGAATGGTGATGTTTTCCTGTCGTAGCCAGGACAAGGAAACATTGCTGTTCAGAAATGTAGCTTTAAGTGTGTTTCAGAAGTCAAAACAGTAGCGTGAAAAGCAAGTTCCTTCACTGCTTAAAAGCTTTCTAGCATGTAAAAGAAAAGAATGAGCTAAAAATAAGAGAAATTCAGGAAAGAAAGAAGCAAAACTTGCTATCTCATTACGAATCAGAGGAGTAAGCCTGACAACTTTCATTTTAAAGCTGGAAGGAAGCTGATTAGCAGCATGCCAATCATGCTGGGCATCACAAATCACCACACGTGATTTGGTTTGAATTTATTTCAGGTCTACAGGAAGGATAGAATGTTTTCTCTCTGACCAAAACTCTGATATCAGCAACAAATATTGGTATCTCAGCTAATCAGACAAATCTGCCCTCACAGACATTTCCAGTTTATATTAGTGTCAAGGTTGACATCTAAGGCTGTTTTCCATTCTTCAAGATACAAGGCACCTGAGGAGATGATGGAATCTCCATCATTAAATGATTTTTAGGAAAGCAGTCAAACATCTGCCTGGCAGAAACACTGGTTGTCCCCACTCAGCCAAAGAGATGGAATAGGAGGCCACTGGAGGCCTTCTGTAGACATCTATACAAAATATCAGGAGGCAAAACCCCTGAAAAGTTATACTTTGTCTTAATTAAATTTTCCCATGAAAACCAAAGTGGCCCAAAATTTGCTCCCCCTGCTACCACCTGATATCTGAAAGCCAGATGACTGCAACTTTTAAAAAAATAGAGCCTTGCTTCTGCAATACGATCTTTTAGCAAGGAGTTTCTCCAGTCTGCTTTAGATCACAATTTTGGAACACAAAAGTAGTAGAAAATAAGATTCACTTCTAGGAAATACTTTGTGTTCATGAAAAGCAATTAAAATATTTTGCTTAAAAACAACCTCCAAACTACTTTTAGTTATCTGAAAGTTGACTTCTTATTTAATTTTTTCTTTAGTCTCATAATTTTGATTAAATGTATGAAAATATACATTTTGTCAAGAAACTTTAAAATCTGTAAAAATTTAGAAATATAAATGTACAATGTTTTCCCATGACTGAAGCACAGCATAATTGATAAAATAATGTTATAAATATAGTTTCTGCAAATGCAACATCTGTGTTTATCTTTCAACCATATAAAATTACATAAACAAGGATTCTGCTTTTTATGAAATCTATGAGTAATTCCTCCTCTGCTCTTTCAGTGCTTGTATGCTAAGTGATGAAAAAGTCAGGTTTGACAGCCATGTAAAACTCATGTCTTCTGTGTAGACAAGTGATGCAGAGTGAACAGAAATTTTAGGAGTTTTCTCAGGCACTGTATAATTTTTACACCGACATCTACACTGCCAGCTCTGTCTGAGTAAGAGGTGCATATGTATATTTCAGCTCGTTCTGAGCAAGACTGCTAGAAATGATAAGACCTCCATGTGTAATAATGTATTTAAATATCCAGGGCCTTGTGTACCTGCGTTTTCCATTAAGACTGTTTTCCTAAAGATGCCGTTTATAGTTTTTTTGGTATTGACATTGATCACAGGGAAATTTTAATCCTGCAGAAACGAACTCGGGAAAGGATGATGCTTAACTGCGGCTGAGACCATTTAATAATTTTGTATCAGTTTTCACAGAGTAAGAGTTGTGTAGTTTCTTCCAATAATATCGAGGTGGAAGGTGTCACATATTGTTACAATTTTCTGAGATATCCTGGACCCTTAAATTAATTATTCAGAGGAGTCACTCATCACAGTACATCTCAGTATGGATATTTGATAGGTAGTACACTCCTTTCTCCTTCAAAGTGGGTAAGATGCAAGACCAAGCGTCAGAAGCTTACCAATTTAGATGTGTTTTTGTAGAGCCTGTGAAACCCACTGCAATATGTGCATGAATAATCCAGATTCTGCCAGGCAGGAACATGTGCTGTTGCTCCTACATAAAATGCATCTAAAGTGACATATCCAGCAATTACAGTACTAGGAAGCATATACAAAATTAGGGCTCATCCTCTGAAGCTAGTAGGAGTTCAGGGCCAAAAGAAAAGTGTATTCAGTGTCTTCCTGGACTAGGAAAGTAGGTGAGTTTTTTGGTTGATTGGTTAGTTGGGTTTTTTTGTTTGTTTTTTTGGGGGGGAGGTTGTTTGTTTGTTTTGTTGCAGCAATAAAGAAATGATTTATTGATGTTTAAACTGATGAGTTAGGGCTATCATATTTTTAAATTTTGAGAGAAATTTGCAATGTGATTAATTAGATCTATCAATGCATTCTACTGCTACTACTAGGGGTGCAGCCCCAAAATTTCAAGCTTTTTATTGCAAATATTTTCACATAACATGACAGCTGTCATTTGAGCAGGCTCAAAATGGTAATACAGGAGCTGTGAGCTGCACCTTAGAAAGTCAGGCTTCCTTAAATCTCAGTTAGCTGGGAAGGCCATCAACATTTGCCTTTCACATTTTGTGGGGAAATGCATGGCAGCAAATTGCCTTTATTATTCCTACCTACTCCTCTTCCAAAGGAACAGCAAACAGAAGATTTTCAGTCCCACCTTTCAGCTACAGGATAGGATGATTCATCATGGGTCTCCACAGTGCAAATGCATACCTACCAACACATGTGCACATATAACTGATCATTATTTGTGCCTGCCATCTGAGTAGGACATTTCTGTCATTTTATGGCAGCAGCATAGTTGCTGTACTAAAAAAAAGATATGTCTTACCATAAAAAAATGTCACAAAGACTATTAAATTAATGTCACTGTAAAATAAGCAATTATAAGAACAATTGGTGTTTGGAATATTTTTCTGTTTACATGGTCTACATTTGAAGCTAGCCATGCTTGGAGAGAATTACAAAGTGGTCCCTCCCAACCTAAATTATTCTGTGAGTCAGTAATTCTATGAAATTTTAATTTCTTTCAGTTTGACTTGGAATATAGTAGAGTGAATATATTATATGTAACATTTCTAGAAGAGTATTTATTTGGTATGTACTACTAGGAAACCTTTTGAGATAAAAGTAGGATTTGACAAGTGCTTGTGAGCTAATATATTTCAATATAAACTGAATAAATGTTTAAATTGTACTTTCTTTGGGAAAAAAAAAAAGGGAGGGGAAATAATAAAATTTTTGGAAAGCTCATATCAAGACTTTTGCATCGGGAATTTACTAAACTGAAAAACCCAACCAGAGAAGCCCTCAGTTACTAGCAGAAAAAGAAAATGCTATCCTTGGTGTTCAGTTGTAATTTTCATACTATCAGCAAGCCTCAGAATAACAGAATTATTTGATGTTTTTACATGCAGCGAGAGTGGTGAAACCTCCTTCTGTTCTGACTTTATCTGTTAAGCCACAAAGAAAAGTGTGGGGAAGCTTTGGGGGAGGAGAGCAAACCACAGTTTTAAAGCAAGGGTTTGGGTCTAAGAAAAAGAATGGAAATTCAAAGATAAGGGTGGTAGTGTCTACCCATTACCCACCAATTTGTACATTGTTGTTTCGTATGAGAACAAGTATTTCACTTCTCTATGACTTTGGAAACAGTATGCATTTTGGAAAAGAAGCACCTCTCAATAAGGAGAGGTGCTTCTTTTCCAGAGAAAGACAGGAAGACAGGATAATGAACCTCAAACAGAGACATGTAGTCTCCAGCAGTACTTTGTTACTGGTGTATGGGGTGGGTTTTTTTGATTTGTCGGTTTTGAACAAGGATAGGTTTAGTTGGCAAACAAAAATCAGTGTCTGGTGCAGATACCATAGTACCTCGCAAATCAGGATGAGAAGTGAGTGATGTTGTTGCTCTCACCATCCTTATTTGAGTGTGCCGGCTGTATGAAGCAGAAACTGTGTTACAAAGGGCAATTTGTTCATGCAACTTTCTGCCGAAAAATACTCCCTCAACGTGATGCAACTGGGGCTTATGGTAGGGTCACCAGCCTCTTAGGAAGCAGGACTGCTCTCTGGCCCTTTTTCTTAAACACAGCTCTCTGAAGTAAAGCTGTTTTGGGAACTTGTAGTTTATCAGCTGTGTCATATCGTAACTCAGATCTCAGAGAGATCTTGTGATAGCCTTGAAGATGTAAGAACTAGCTGAACTCAGTACAGAAATGGATTGAGACAATGTCCAACATAAAAATGTGACACAGAGAAGAACCTGACATTTATGAGTCGTTTTAGAGAGAAAGCCTTAAAAGAAGCAGAAAATGCTGATGGCTTGAGTTTGGGAAAAACGATGCAAAATGTGTAGGCTGTGGGAACAGAGCAGTATGGTGAGGTACACCATAGGAAACATCATGGTTAAACTCAGGACAGAAGAATTGCTGCTACAGCAAAACATTTTCTTGGAAGCTGATGAGAGGAAGTGCTATTAAAACAGTGTGACATGTTCTGAAACTGTGGCTATTCTTGTATCAGACTGAACTGAATCACTGACAAGGGTCTGGAGTGTGGGAAGAAAATCTCCTGTCTCAGATCGAGATGCAGCACCTGAGGGCTACAGTCTAAATTTTTTCTGGAAGGCCAGGGAGTAGAAGATGGTGGTCGAAGAAAGGCCAGTATCTCTGCAAGGTTGTCTTCTCACAGTGCTCACTCAGCACAGATGCCTTAATAGATTCACAATTTTAGTTGTGAATCTATTAAGGCATCTGTGCTGAGTGAGAAACTCCACACAGAGAAACTCCAATCTGAGTGAGCCTGTGGTGTGCCTTGCTCAAATTATGTGCCTTAGAGTAGCTACAACTGTCTCTCAAAATGGAAAGGAAATGGAAGAATCTGGAGAGCAAAACTGTGGCTCCTACAGGTCCACAGGAAAACTGAGGTACAGGGACAAGTGTGGTACATTCACCTCTTAAAAATGCTGTAAGCAGTTGTCCTTGGAAAGCATTTCTTCTTTGAGCAGAGAGAGAGAGGGAGGTCTGATTGAACAGAGAGGGGGAGGCTGACTGAACACAGTGCATAGTATTTTGTGTACTGCTCTACAGTGTTAAACTCAGGAGAGTTAGAGAAATATGGGGCCTGTTGAATTCACCATCAGGTACCTCACTTTTAAATCACTGAAAGCTATGTATTATTTCTCTGTGTGTGTGCACGTGTTGCTGCTAATGGTTTACAAAATGTTGCAAAGAGTACTAGAGTAGCATTTCAGTGATGGAACAAGGAGCTGGGAAAAAAACTAATCCAGAAGAAAAATCAAGGAGCTCTTAGTCTACAGATAGTCTTTTCTGTGAGCTGGGAGCCCTCCTTTATTTCAAGCTAGACAGTATCATGTGTACTGAATTTTTAAAAGAATGTATCAATTCTTTCCTTTCATACAATGCAACTTTAATTTGCTTCCACTACTTGTGGTAGAAATAGGGATAGGCTGAATAGATGCCTCATCTATGTATCAGAGTCCCATACATTAATGTGAAAGCTAAAATGGGAATGAAGTAATTCCACTCAGCCTGGTGACCTTGTTTTCCACACAGTGCTAATTTCATATTTATGGCCACTCCATGGAATCTCAGTGAGCCCTGGCAAGAAGGGGAGGCAATTTTTGGAGGTAGACTGAGATAGACTTCCCTTTCAATGGGAGTATTAGTTCTGAAGCCTCAGTATTTCTCGAAGAGTCCACTCTTCTTCCATGAAGACAGAGGGATATTCAGTTTGTTGCCCTGGCTGCCTCTGTCAAAGGACATCTCATTAATTCAGCTTATGCAGATTGGTGATGAGGCATGTCTGCTTATAGAAAAAGGAAAAAAACCTTTTCTTTTGCAAATTCCAAATGAGCTGAAAGATCTCTCTCTAGTAGCTTTGCTTCAGGGGTGTCTTCAGAGAAATATGTGTGAAGCTCTTAAATTTTTGTTGGTTTATATCCTATAGTTAGATGTATGAGTGGGATCCAAGCCCCTGCTATGCTTATCTTTGAGCAGGCATTGCAAAAAGAAGCCCATTCTGGAGAGCTCCTTGATGAGAGGCAGGAAAAGGGCTTGGGTCAACCAGTGCCTCCCTCTGTGCTCAGTACTCTTGCAGTGCCGCTTCTCATTGTGGCTTCATTCTCCATGAAAACCTCTGTTGGCTTGCACACCTTGGCCTTGATTCAGTATTGCTGTGTGGCAGGGCAGGGAAGCATGGTATCCCCCAGGGCTGCTGCTAGGACTGGACAGTCAGGCTTAGAATCATGCTGGGGCTTCCATAGTGAAAAGCCTGAGTCTCAGTGCTTTCCCTGCAGTCAGGTTCCAGCCAGTGGCAGTTACTTTTGTTCCATAATGCATCAAAAAATACACAGATCCAGTGGAGAAGAATAGTGTAGTGCTGATAAACCTGCTAGAGCCTGGTCTTTGGCCAGTGAGTTCCCACTTTGCATATTAACTTTATCCTATAGCAGTAAAGTCTGCAAATTCCTTCTTCCCATATGTGTTGACAGAACTTAGAACTCAGTTAGCACATATACAGCTTTACCAATTTAACAGTCCTAATGTCTCACCAGCCTTTATTTTTTCTATAATCTGAGCAGAAAGCTTAAGTTTCTGTGCTTGCAGTCCATTGTGTCCAACTCACCTGGCTACAGCTTATGTGCTAGAGTCTTCTCATCTGCAGAAGAAGTGAACAAGATCTTGGTGGGGCACTGTGATGGGTCACTAATTCAGTCCATTAGGACCTTTTTTCATGCATTAGAAAGAAAAAAGAACACTATCCATTTCAATACAATTTTTAATTCATAGATCTAAACCCTTAAGAGGCAGGTGCAGCCCTCTGTCATGCCAGAAAATTACTGGCTGATTCTTTATTTACATTTGTCCACTACCTTGTGTGATAAATATGGATGGAGTACATTCCATTAAACATTCCTTATGATTTCAGGACCTGCTTTACCTGTGTGAAGAGTCTTTTTTCTCTTTAGAAAAGTATTGTCATATCTTGTCCCACAAAGAATCAAACCACACAGTCCCATGTCCTTGTGTTGAGTCCCAGTGAAGCCTACTTGTAGATCCTCACCTGAAGTGAGCCAGCACATATTTATTTAAGCCATTAGTTTATTTACATATTTGAGTTTATTGATAGTAAAACAATGCAGACAAGTCTGTTAAATGAATTCCCTTTCTGGAACGATATGAATTGAAGTGTTAAATATTCTTGGCATTCATCTAGTCAATAGGCAAGATTTAATTGGATTTTATCATTAAATTACCCCACAGACCTATTGAATTATCACAAATGCATGCAAACATATTCCTGTATCTACAAATAAAAGTATTTTCCACTATAGGAGGTAAGAAAATTAATTATAAGCACTACATACCACAGAAGTAGTATCCTAAACCCTTTGATCCATTTTTATACTACTGTGTAGGAGAATGAATTCTTCAGTGAACCTTTTCTGTATTAAGAGTTATTCCTGTGAAGAATTATCCCCCAAATCTCCCTGCTAAGTGCTGACATTGTTCCTGGTAGAATCCACTTTATATACTTGAGTGCTAAAATTTACAGTTCATTTTCTCATTTGTTTAAAAGCCATCCTCAAATAAGCAATTAACTAAAACAGTTGCTTTTGTAAATGGAATGTAACAATAGTTAATAATTTATATTTTTCTGATTCCAGTGTGCAAGAATGTGAAAATGAATGACTAATTTGTTGTTGATATGGGAAGGAATTTTAATCTTTTATGAGAACGTCTTGGCTGTTGGTATGCTTATCTCTGAGAAAGAGAGCTGGAATTCTTCAGTGGGCAGTCTGTGAATATTACTGAGACAGTGTTGAAAATAAAAATAATTGAGCAAATATCTAGTAACAATTTCCTCTTCTGTATCCAAGATCCTTATCCAGAACTCTCTAAGCAAATTGTTAGCTCATATGAAACAGGGTATTATTTCAGACCTAAACCATTCATTTATTAATTGAACATTAATTGCTTCTCTTATAGGACACTAAAGTCTATTGGGGGGACACTTATTGGACACTAAAGTATATACATAAAAGAACAATTTGGCTCATTTTTAATAAACCTTCTCAAAAAGGTGGCTTAATGACCAATATAGTGGTCATTGCTACTTTAATTAAGATTTCAGAAGAGAATGGTTGTCTTTTTGTGTTCTGGGGCCATTTCCTGTGTCCTACTCTTAAGCTCATGCTTCCATTTAAAGTTCACCAGTGTGATTGAAAATCAGACCTGGTGACTGCAGAGACAAATCAGTGTTCTGCCCTCACCACCAGCACTGCCTGGTGCAATGCCCTAAGTATATTTTTATGCAGCCTCCCTTTTAATCAGTACAGCTGGTAGGTAAAATAAAGAATGAAGCCCTGGTCAGCTCCAGCAGTCTCAGCTCTGTTTGTGAGACGTGTAGTCCATAAACACTCTTCCACATGTGTACTTCCAAGAAATAATTAAAAGTAATTGATTCTGGATCTACTACCTATTTCCTTCAGTGAATCACAGCATGTAGAGGATAATTAATTTAAAGCACTACCCCTCAAAGTCTTTTGGCACTCCTGTTGATGATAAAGTGGTCAGTAAAGAAATGCAGGTAACATTAGAATGCAGGTAAAGAAATCTTCTAGCAAAATTCAAGAGCAATAATGTGACTTTCCCCTTATGCACATGCATACTCACCCATACTACCTACATCACTTTCACACTCTGCCATTTTCATGATCTTCTCCTGTGCAAGCCACTCTTTTGTTCAGACAAGAAATGAAATGACTGAATGTGCTGCTAAGCCCATAAACAGTCTAAGAAAAGTGGTCAGTGTTGAGTTAGACAAAAACGATTTCAGCATCTTTCTTTGCTGTGTGCTCTAGCTGCTGTCTCGGTTCTTTTCTTTCACCTCACTGATTACCACATTCTCAAAGCACTCATTTTACCTTACAGTTTTTGCCCCAAGAAGAGGATACCTTTCTCTGTGCTTACATAACACCTGGGATTGTGAAACTTCCATCCACTCAAACATTCTTACTGATGTTGTAGTATGAATAAGTGATGAGTGCTGTCTTAGCTAGCAACTGCACTAACTCCAGTAGCTGAGGGACATTTCCATTCTTTAAATATCTTTGCATCCCTCCTACAGTGACAAAATCCAGGCTTTGTAGATGCCCAGATATAGTGACTCATCAAAAGTAATTTCTTGGTCCTTCTCATTTCAGCTGTGTTCTTTTGCTTGAGATGCAGCAAGAGCAGGAATAGAGAGGAGTGTGACGGACCCACCAAGGGCAAGGCCATGCCAGTCAGAGGTTGTAATGCCTCTATGATATCATATTTAAGAAGCAAAAAAGAAGTTACCATGCAGATGTAATTGTGCTCAGAGAAGAAGAGAGTTAGAATATGTAAGCCCTGCAGACACCAAGGTCAGTGCAGAAGAAGGGACAGGAGGTGCTCCAGGCTCCAGAGCTGAGGTTCCCCTGCAGCCCCTGGTGCAGACCATGGTGAGGCAGCCGTGCCCCTGCAGCCCATGGAGCTCCCTGGGGATGCAGAGATCCACCTGCAGCCCCTGGAGAACACCCAGGCCAGAGCAGGTGGGTGCCTGACAGGAGGCTATGACCCTGTGGGAAGCCTGTGTTGGAACAGGCTCCTTAACAGGACCTGTGGATGGAGGAGCCCATGCAGCAGCAGGTTTGCTGGTAGGAGCTGTGACCCAGTGGGCCATGAACACTGGAGCAGGCAGTTCTTGAAGGACTGGATCCTCATGAAGACTTGTAACCCATGGGAATGACTCACACTGGAGAGGTTTGTGGAGAGCTGTCTCCTGTGGAGAGACCCCATGCAGGAGCAGGACTGCTCTCCCTGAGAAGCATTAGAAACAATCTGTGATGAACTGATCATAGCCCTCTTCCTCTCCCAGCACCACTGGAAGGGAGGAGGTGGACCCCAGGGAGGAGGTAGATCCCAGGAAGCAGGAAGGGGTAAGGGGAAGGTGTTTTTAAAATTTATTTGACTTCTCATTATTCTGCTGTGATTTTGATTGGTAATAAATTCAGTTAATTTCCCCAAGTCGAGCCTGTTCTGTCTATGACAGTAATCTGTTTGTGATCTCTCTCAGTTCTTATCTCATGAGACTTTTGTTGTATTTTCTCTGGCCTTTCCAGTTGTGGAGAGGAGTGATAAAGTGGCACCTGACATCCAGACAGGGTCAATCCGTCACACATGATCTTGTCAGTTCTCTATGACTGACTTTGTTTTCTCTTTGGAAAACAATACAATTGGAAATTAAAATCATTTTCGTAGGAAAACTATCAAACTTTAACATTTGCAGTGGCATAGATTTTTATTCTTCCCTTTCTTGTTTTTTTGGAGGAAAGTTTGTTATTAATTTCTTCTTGCAGTCTAACATGACTACTTCAATGCTTGTTTGGCTTTAAATTTAATGTTTCCCTTTACTTATTTCATAGAATTTCACTTCTTTTACAGAAATGTAGAAAAATGTTTTGTATTTTTTCAAACAAAGAAGTTTCAATTATGTTAGATTGTAGTGAAAGTGGGAATGAAATTGTCCCATTATATTTCTAGTTGATGCTCTTCATGCCAAAATTGTTGCATATAGCTATTCTCAAGTGCCTTGAGTAATAACACTGTAAGTGGTTCTCCCACTCTTCTATGAAGAGTAGCATTTACATTCCCGTAGACTTCCCCACTAAACACTTTTCTTGATATGTCACATTAATTTAGATGCACTTCTGATAAGTCATCTACCTTTGTGCTTACAATAGGCAACTTTTCTTTTTGTTTTAAAGAGTCTTGTTCCAATAATTTTCTAGATTGGTGCAAAAGATGCCCTGAACAGTCCAGTTGTTCTTTCTTTTTGCATGCACCAGAAAATGGCAACAGAGCATGTACAGTATACATGCTTTTTTATGCTTGTAGACTAACATACAAGTAAGTATATGAACATTGCTGCTGCCCTGTTCATTTTACGCTGCAGAGGAGATGCTATTATTGGCTTCAGACTCAAATGTCATCTGGGTTTGGAGTCTTCCAGCTTATGATTTCATCTCTGTAAATTCTAGTTTTCATAAGTCTGTTTATATGCGCTGTAAACTGAAATATTCAGTCTGAAATACTTTCAGACATAAAATGCTAATCAAAACATTTTATAGTTGAGTTATGCCTGCTTCCACCCTTTTAAAAATTCTGCTAGTGAAATCACATTGTTGTATTTTAGATTAGATGCCTAATGTTTCCTTGTTTGTGCACTTCCTTTATCCAGACAAGCCCCGATATTCAGTTGAGCAGGGCTTAGGACTCCAAAAAGGATGTTATTTTGGGGAAAAAAAACCCCAAATAAAATAATGCCATTTTTGTTCTTTCCAAGACAGGCTTATCATTGAGAAATTTGTTAGTTTAAATCAGTTGCCCCCTTTAATTTGCTAGCTACCTTTAAAGATCATGCAATTCTTTCAAATTCCAGGGTAAATGCCATTATAATATGGTAGAGAATGGGGGTTGGTGATTTTTTGTATGTCTCAGTGAGCAAAATAGGTGACAGGAAACAGTCCTGCCTGCTTAGACATTCATCCAAGTCCTGCTATAAGGACTGGAAGGACATCCATTGACTTCACTGGGAACTGGATGAGTCTCTAAGCGTCAATAAAATCAAAGAATTCTCACAGTGAATCGGCCTATCTGGCACGCATTAAAATAAACGATTGTAAATTTTGAAAATGACTCTTCTTGCAGCATAGGCCAATTGGTCAGCTGCAAATTTGGCACAGCTGTGCAGCATGTGTCCTGGGCAGTCCACAGGAACATGATGTTCTTTTTCACTCCTGAGAGCTTTGGAGAGTGAAAGAAAGGACTCAACCCATTGCTGAAGACTAAATGCTGAAATAATGGAGCTAAATAAAGAAATCAACAAAAGGCTTACAAAGGTAACGTTTCTTTTGGAAGAAAATAAATTAACAAAACCCCCAAAAGAGGAAACATTTTTAAGGCAAGTGTACTGCTTAATTGGGTGTTCTGGAAAGAAAAGAACAAAATTCAGAGAATTCTCTGGCAGAAGCTGATGGAATTTGACCTTTATATCAATGCACTGTAGAAATCAGGCAGAATTCCTGAAAAAAAAAAAAATACTAAGCATGTAATTTTCATCCTTTAACCATCT
>VWYO01017742.1:0-23192 GCA_013400275.1 Rhadina sibilatrix | reverse complement strand
GTAATTTTCATCCTTTAACCATCTGCAAGGGGAGGGAAACTCATCCAAAGAGAGGAGAAGCTACTGAGCCCTAGGCATCCACACTGCTGTGAAGAAATGCTGCTGTTCTATCTTCAAATAGAAGGATGATTTTGCAGCACAGACTTCTGGATGATGCCTTTAAAGCCTCGTGCAGTGGGTGTGAACTCTAGAAAGAACAGGTAGATAGAGTTTCAACTGCATATAAAGACCGAGGAGCAAAAAATTGCAGTTGAATATTGTGGTTCATGTAATGTGTTAATAAAGCACATGCACACTTAGGCTCGAAAGCAGCCACTGAAAAACTGGTTTTGATTGCCCTGATTTTCCATAAAGGAAGCTTCTCATGCTTAGAAAGCTGGACCAATGTCATTAATGGAAAAGGAGCTTTACCACAATAAAAGAAATATGAGGTTCTGTATCTGTGCCATGCTGTTAAACACTAATCCCAAGAGACCTTGAGTCTAGCATTCTTACAGCTCAGCATTTTGCAATTACATAGCAAAAGATAATTTGGACTTCCTTATTTCATGTCTTTGGGGGTAGTCTGCACTGGTAAAACAAGATTCACAGAATACATGATTAGTAACTAAATATCCATGTGACCTAGATAGCTGCTTCTCTCCAAGAAAAGTAAATTCTTGAAGAGTCTCTGCAGTTGTTAAAAGGACTTGAGAATTTGGGGGGGTTGTTTGTTTGTTTGTTTGTTTGTTTGGGGGTTTTTTGGTTTTTTGTTTTTTGGGGGGTTTTTGGGGTTTTTGGTTTTTTTGTGGGTTCTTTTTTTTTTTTAACAGTATTGAAAAGTCATTGTTTTAAAAAATGCAATTTTAAATTAGTATTTTAATTTTGGAGGCTTTAGAACTCCAAAATTTCATTTGTGTTTTGTTTTGGTTTTTATTTCCAGCTGTTGCATGTGATCTGGAGTCCTCCTCTGTTGCTTCCCTGCTGGCTCTGAATGATTTATTACTGCATTCCACAAAGACTCAGTGTGACAAGAGCAGAAGAGTACATTAAAAGACTTTTTTAGCGGTAATTCTAAAACTCTCTTTTTTTTTCTTAGTGAAAATATCTGACCACTAGTAGTTTAATTTGACTCATTGATGCTAATGGTCCATGTCCACCTCTGTTTCTATGGAAATGGATGCCAGCCTGAAGAGAAGAGAATGGTTTTAAACATATGCTTCATAGAAGCTGTCACCTATTGGGTGTCCTTATCACTAGATTATCCTTATCCAGATTTTATCACTGAAATCTGACTTAGAAAGGTTTCTGGTAGCAAAAAAACCCCCACTGCTAAATAGCTTCTAGTACTGCTAGTTGAGGACCAAATATACCAAAATAGATTTTTCAAGTAAATACAGAAGAAAATCCCAGGTCCACTGGCTTCTTGATCCTCATTTGTTCTTATTTTGCATCGAAAGCAATAATTCACCAGATCAGAAAGACTGATCAGAAAGACCAAATGCTTTGAAAGTTGGATGTGTGAATAAATCATTACCAAAATGGGACAAGCTTGCTTCATTGTTCTTGTGAAGAACCAGGGAAGGTGAAAAGGAAAGAAGGGAGAAACCTGGCAAATTTCAAATACCTGCTCTTAAAGGGAGCATAGACATTGCTCTCCCAAGAGAACATTGGTTCTCCATAGAGATTTTGAAAGTAAGATCTAATGCAGCATTTCTCTCTGAAAACTATCACTCTGCAAGAACATTTCCTTAGGCTGAATAGGCTGGTGCTGTTATTGAGGGGGTTTTTCTTCTGACTCATGGGTAAAATTCTGGTTGGTTCAATAGACAGCAGTATTAACAGCTGAGGGCAAAATTGTTTCTAAACATGTAGGGTAAACTTAAAAGCCTTTTCTTTTTCCCAGCAAAAGATTGAAAGACATCATTGAAAATATCCTATCCCATCTGTATATCCATGTGCACACATGATCTTGATCTCATATAAAGCAGTGAGGAAGGATACCATGGAATGAGTATTTACACAGAGTGATATAACTAATACAAGTCACTTCCACTTTTTTAATTAACTTCTCTGGCACAATGTGTGAAGGCAGAACATATGTCCTGGCATGTATGCTATTTCAGCAGATTTTGGAATATTGCCACATGCTTGTTTTCCTGACTCTTTTATGGGTTCTCCCATTGGCTATCACCTACCTGGTTTTAGCTTGAGTTAGATGCAATCTAACATGCAGCATGTGTATTTTAATCTCTGTAGCTGGCCACACTGTAGTGTCTCAACAGCGTGGCCCCTGATAGATTTAACATACTGAGCCTTTTGTATAGTGCTTGACCTATGGATTCCATATGTGCTTCTCATCATCTGAGGTCTTGCCCTTCGTGCCTCCCTCACTGTGCACTTTGTCCATCCACTTAATTGATCAAGTGGCAATGGGCTTCATTGAAAACAGTGCTGACCAGTTTGCACCTGGTTTGAGCAGCTGGCTTAGCATTGATCTTAACACAGACAAATTTTTGACAATTTGTCCCAAAAACCTTCTCTGAACACGACCTTTGTCCTGGCACAGTTCCCACCTGGAAGAATGATGTACCATTATGTGGCAAGTTTGGATTTTCAGATTCACTGGATGGGCTAGAGAGAAATTTTTTACTCCTTGAATTTTTTTATGCTTTGTGTGGAGTGGAGTAGGAAAAAGAAACGTGGGGGGACTTTTTTCCTCCAAATGCTATGGAGGTAGTAGATCTTGTCATAAGCTACAGACATTCCCTCACTGAGCTGCAAGGATCCCTGATCATAGTACTATGGAGAACACTGAAATCACAGGACATGAACATTAGCATGTATCAGATCAATCAAATTTGGCAATGTTGACAGTAGAAAAGATTCAGCTGAAAACCAACATTTTGTTTAAAAATTAGTTGAAAAAACAATTTTCTGTTGAAACGAAGTTTGCACAAAAAAGCCCCATCTCAACCAGTCATATCTGAAAGGCCAATACTCTGCTGATGGCAAAGTATTTGGTTGTTACTTTTGTACAGATGGCTGCATAACATTCACAGAAGGAATGATTCTGGAAGCCAGTTTTTCAAATGTCATCTTCTACATATGTAAGTGCAAATGGGTCCCTGCATATCACTTGTGCATGCAAATGATAGACCTAGCATTTGCACATCAAGCACAGATCATCTTTGGGCATGATCCTACAGATGGACAGATAAGTGTGAATCACATTTATTCAAAGAAGTGCAAGCTAAAATCCCTTTAGAGAGGCAGTCTCTTGGTTTGTCTACTCAACATACAGTTGCTGAGGTAAGCAGTTACTCCTACACAATTTTGTGAAGAGAATATTTTCATCCTCTGAGTATTCTCTTATTAATCCTATTTTCCAAAGGTCTGATACCATTTTGTGAGGCTGTGCACTGTAGAAAGGAAGAGAGTTTTTAAAATTAATATTGGTTTGGGCCATCAACAATGACACACTTACCTCTGCACAAAAATTTACAGAAAGAAGACATGCTGGCTCAGTATTAGGAGACTGGATTATTTAAAAACATTTTTTGATATCCTTGTCTTTCTGTCATATTATTAATGATGCATCTTTGGCTGAGGAGCTGAGGCACATTATTTATGCTTCTGATTAAATTTAGCCATGTGAAAGGGTTGGGTTTTTTTTTCAATCTATCTATTTGTAAGAATAGATTTTTTACCAGAATAGCTAAGACTAAGAAATTTTGGACCGGGTCTCATCAAATCTAAGCTGATTGCATTGGCTTCTATACCAATTATTTAGTCATAGACTGAAAATAAACTTAATTGAGACTCACAATAATCTGGAATAGTGTTAAACTGCTAATAGCATGCTATGTATAGATGTGCTAATACAAATGTGATACCTGGGCATGCATCATATATCACATTGAAAGTTTTATTACTGCTTCACTGAATGCCAGAGGAGTAGTGAGGTTTCAGTCTTACTTGGAGTAGGAGCAGTTCTGAAAACAGTACCATTTTTAAATGTGCAACATACGATAATTTGCCTTTTGTCTGAAGGATTTTAATAGTATTTATATTTCAAAGGAAAACATCACAAAACTTTTCCTTGTTTAAACACAATTCTTTCCATGCCCTCTTTCTGAAGGAAAGGGAAGTCAAACATATATTTTAAGCTTTTGTAGATATTTGTTGTTAGCTTTGTTTCAGTATTGGTATTTTTTTAAGGAACTCAAGTTAATTGTGCCTTATTAGCTCATTTGTCAGCTATTTGATGTCAATAGTGTTAACACAGGTGAAATAAAGTTCATGTAAAGTATTGGATTTCCAAAAAACAGACAGCTTAGCATGTTCTCTGCTGGTCTGGTCATATGACAAGGGGGCCTAATTGCAGCAATGGGGAACAAAGAGACACGGACCCCCTTATCTCTTTACTGTAGAAATCACCCCCCTTTTGTACTCTTAGTTTCCACTGGACATAACCAAAACTTAACAGAAGAAGGGCACCCAGCCCCAGAAGGGCTGGCTCGGCTGCAGTGCTGCTGTCCATCCATCTTATCAGCCAGCTAGCTTCCCATTCCTGTGCTGTCCATGTGTTCCTCCTCATAAATGCCTTTCACCCCCCAGCCATCTTCCAACCCTCCAGCCTGCAGCTGTGTCTTCCCCACAGGGTCTTCTGGTGAACATAACCCTCAACAACTTTAACAAATATAACCCCACATCCCACACCTTGTCATGACATGCTTGGTTTCATTGTTAGAGGCAAATCTTTTTGTATGTGGTGAGCTGTTTTACTGTTACAGTACTGCATTTTGGATAGTGAGCCATAAACATGTTTGTGGGCTTTCACATGTATAAAAAAATATCAAGGACTTATATAATCATCTATGAAGAAGAAGAATTGAGTTCAACTTTTTTTTTTTTTTTGATTGTGTAGGGAGCATAGCTCAGATGGCTATTAGCTTTCTGACTGAAGGCAACACAGTTTTTAACTGGTTTTAGATCTTTGCATGTGTGTAGCTAACTTAAGAAGGCTTCAAAAGGCTTTCAGAAGTTATGGTGCTTTTATTTTTTTGCATAATGATGAACTTATAGCACTTAAACAATGGAAGGTGCAGGAGATACTGGAGGAGATCTACCTCTTTTGAGTCCAGGGAGAAGGACCAGAATACCCAAAATAGTTGACAGTGGGTGAAGTTTTCCTAGAGGTAGTAACACACCACCAACAAAGCAAGATGTCAATCTGGGTGTAGCAATAGCTACATAAAATTAAAATTTCCTTCTCCCCAGAAATAGATTCAGAAAAAAGGACCCTGTGACTCCTTCCCCTTTGAACTTAAGTTGTTTTTTCTGTCTGTCAGTTTCTCAGCCATCTGTAGGGTGAATATGACATAAACTCTGCTAAGAAAACTGCATAGAAATGGAGAAACTGAGTTACATTTTCAGTAATGAATAATTTTGAGTGGGAAAGGAATGGACTAAAGAAACATGACAGGAAAATTAGTGTTAAGACACGAGATTAATGTTTTACTACATAGTTATGTCCAAAGACAGGAACTTGTAATCAAGTCCATCATGTAATTCGGTTCTTAGACAGCATCTGAGAAGAGCATTTCTTTCTGTTATTCTTCCTCAAGTTCCACTTGCATTTTATTGAACATGAAAGACAAACATCTGTTATGAACAATGAAACCATGTTTCTCCCACTTTGAAGCAAAATACTGGACCACATAATCTATTGAGAACCCTTTCCTATTTCTTTTTCATTGATTATATTGTTGGAGGCAACTTCCCTGTGATCCTACAGCTTTCTTTGATGAAAAATCAAAAATATACATAATTAAAATTAAAGTACTATCTAATTTTCTGTCAAAAATTAATTAATCAGCAAAATGCAGGAAAGAAAATTGTCTCTGTCTCTTCTTGGATCAATGTCACTCTATTGTCAAAAAGTTAATTTGTTGATGTGGAGATGCACATTCTTCTTTCCCCAGTGCAAATCCTGGTTCAAGATTTGTACTGCCTTGCCAGTAATAGGAGTCTGATGAATTCATATTTGATGTATTTGAAACTAAGTAAATTCAAAATCAGTTTTTGCTAATAACATGCAACTGTGCAACAGATTTGAATTCTGTGCTGGGCATAACATTTCCAAGATAGGCAGCTCATTTAATTTTATTTAGTATACCTTTTACTTATGAATTACAGGCATCCTCCTGTCAAGCATCTACAAAAGATGGAACTGTATCCAAGAACTGACAGCTATTCAGAATGGACAACAAACTCACGTGGATTCACTCTGAAGTCACCAAATGCCAAGAGAAGTTGTCATAAATCCTGACAAATTTTCTGGATGCTTTATACATGTGATAAACAAAAAAGCAGACAACACTCTGCGGGCAGACATGATCTTAAAAAGCAAAATCTACTCCTCTTCTTTCCAGTGCTTTTGCTCCATATAGTGGTTTTTGGGCCACTGAAGTCTCTGTGGCATTTCAATAGCCTTTCCACATACTGAATGCCAGTACCTTCTTACACAGAGTTCTTGAAATGATAGGTACCCTTGATCAATACTTAACCATCCTGTTTTCTTGAACTCAAGTTCTCTGCCTCACAGATGGTTATTAATGGCTTAAGGAGAGTTTCAGAATAAAACATTTGTAGTTAGGTAAGGAAGAATGACATACTGAGATAAACAGCTCCAGAAGAATGGGTCTATAGACTGTTCTTTTAAACATCGCTGCTCTTCAAATATGATAAAGAAAATAATGCTTTGGCTGAGAATTTGAGCTAAGCAAAGGAGTAATAGTTATTTTTCCTTTGTTGGATAAGGAATTCTACCACTGTACTCTTTTGACCATATACTGAGAAATAAACACAGGAATGGATATTTTACAGTTGTCTCAGAGAAAAATTCAAGCGTGGATATGCGGCAGAAGGGAGATTGTTGTTTTGGGGTGTTGTTGGTTGTTGGTGTTTGTTTTTTTTAATTTTGTTTTGTTTTGTTTGTTTGGGTTTGGGTTTTTTTTGGGGGGGTTGGGGTGGGTTAATATTTCAAATAGATCTAGAAGTCTAAAAATTGCATGCTTTGTCCTTGAATTGTTAGGTGGATTCCTGCATGTTGATGAGAGAAGCAACAGCCAGAATGTTTAGGTTCTTGAGTGGAATTGGGCTCACACCATACAAGTGGCCACAGATACCACTTAATATTTTTAGCACTCACTTTTACTAACTGAATTTTGTGACTTGTATCTCTCTTGTTCAGACCTTAGTTTTAGCAACTGCTAAAAAGCAACTGCTTTCTCTCATATACGTTTTTCTGCATTGTGCCTGTAATTGCAAAGTGAAGAGCTCTCTCCTTTACTCGACACCGTATCCTCTTTCAGAGGGGAGCACCACACATCCAGTGGCATGACTTCACAGCCTCTATAGTCAGTCCAAAACAGCAGTCTCCTTCATGTTTTTCTGTACTCCTAGGGCTCTTTGGAACTTGTTCCTGGGAGTGGAATGCAGACTAATAAAATTCCAGAGTACATGCGGTTTATAAATAAATTAAAGTACTCTCATGTGAAACACTTAGAAGGGTATTTGTGAACATTAACTGTAGGCATGCACAGATATATACCCTTACTTATCATCTCTTGTTGACTTCAAACAATTCATCCACCCACTGGTATATGTGTGTAAAACACTTTCTCTGTTCACATCATGCATTGTTCTGCATTTTAGCAAACACCATTTAGAATCCCATTGGCAGATGCTTCTAGAGACACACAAGCAAGAGAATTCCTACAGTATACTTCAACTTCTCCAAAGAATTTTGCGACTTTCAGGTAGGGACTCTTATGTAACTTTCCCTGCCCTACATCCAGTTTTAAGAGTATTTCAGTAAAAGACAACTAAAAAAATATTCACTTATCCAGTCCCAGGCAAGCATGTACAATTAAATCTATGCAGACCTTTCAACCAAGGAACAAGAACTGTCATTTAGGGAGTGCTATATACCTCATCTTCTAACTGCTACCCTGCAACAACTTCAGTCCTATATACCAGTTTATGGCTTTGAAAAAAAAAAAAATAGGTCAAATTGCAAATACAATAATCACTGAGTGATAAACAGATGTTTTTAATATATTAATGCTGGACGAAGAGAGAGCTTCTCTTCCTCTCATAGAAGACTCTCCTTTTTGATACCAAATTTGTGCCAAGGCTGGGTATTTTTTTTGGTTGCATTTTGCCTGTTCTAAGTTAGAAATGTCAAATGATCAGTATACTCGATTTGATTTTCTAAATGTATTTATAGTTTCTATCAGATCTCTGTGATCCTGTTCCAGGGCAATAGGAAGGCAGAATGAAGCCCTCTGGACCTGGGAGACTGATGAACTCTACATGTGCCCCACTGGGCAAGTTGTAGGCCAGGCAGGTTTCAGGGCATAGATGAAAAGGTAAATCCCAGGAATGCTCACTCAGGATTTGTGCATAGAGAGCTGGATCTTTGTAAGGAGTACATGTTGGCTCTAACATGGATTGTTCAACACACCTTACTCCATCTTCAAAGGTAAGGATGTTTTTCAGATACAGGGGAAGGACACTAAATCTCAGCTCCCACTGAAGAGCACTGTACATCTCAATCCACTGCTGGCTGTATTTCTGCCTCAGATTAACTACTGCTTCTTAAGCTAGACTTCTCTGTTTAGATTTTTTTCTCATTTGGCTTTGATCCCATCATCAGGAGTTTCCATTTTCAGTCTGTGGAAGAAGGCTGCTACAAAATATGTTCAGCTTTCAGAACACATTGAATGTTGAGCTTGTCAGTTGGAAGAATGTGACTTCAATAGTTTCAATAGGTGCTATAAATACCACTTATAAAATAAGCTGCTCTTATTTCAGAAGTTTGTTTGAAAAATACCTATGATTTACTGGCACTAAAAAATAAAATTAATCTAGATTTATGATTTCAAACCAAAATGGACTTTTGCCTCTTCCTTTCTGCGACAGGGTAACAGTAAGATTACGGAATTTTATTCACTACAGAAACAGATGACAAAACAAGATGTACTAAGCAACCAACTAGAAGATGGCTTTTTAAGTGCTGACTCGAAGTGAGTTTGGAAACATCCCCAGTGAAAAATGATGGCCAGAGGCCAGAAGCACAGCTCATCAAGAGAGGTGGGAATCAGACTGTGGAATGAAATAAGATAAAACACATTAGATTTCTTGTGGAATGAAGTCTTAAACCCCAGAGGATTGCTTCTATCACTGTGTTAATTTTGGTGTTGTCACAATGCTTTACGATGATTTGGATAATTTTTCATAAATAGAAAAGAGTAAATATTAAATGCTTAGAACAAAATCCAATTGTTACAGTAGAAGAAAATTGCAGAAATACAATGATGTCCAAATAAAGTATCTTGCTTTAGTTGAATCAGCATGTTTTGACACAATGTAAGTCAGTGAGGAAGCTTCACATCTTATGTCACTATACTAGGAATCCTTTTTGTCTTATGTACCCTAAAAGCCAGAAGGTACAAATGTGACCTCCTATTTAGGATATCTGTTTATTTTCTGGATCAGGCTACTCGGAAACCTTTGCATCAGTGAACAGCAAATTCCAGAAGAAATTCTTTCACTTCATTTAGTAAATTGATTTCTACTTTAGCTAAAATAACTTTTGAAAGTCAATCTCTCTAGGCTTTTGAAAGGTCTTCCATCACTGAGCTCTTACTGATATCACTAACAGAAGAGCAAATTGATGCAGAAGGCAAGATGTTCCCTTGGCAAAACTAAGCCTGTTGGCATTGTTATTATCTTGGCCTCTCAAATGCAATGATTTTTGTATCAGTGAGGTTGTCCTATATGGCATCAGCTATCAGAAGTAATTGCTTCCAGAACAGTTAAGGTGTTCTACAGCAAATATGTCTTTGTAGTTATGGATGTAGTTGAAATCCTGTTTGTAAAAGGCAAAGCAACTCTCATTATCTGCAAAGTGTGATACATTTATCCTCCCTTTGCATATTAATCTGAATGGTGGATAGAAAATATATAATCTCCATTATATGGGAAAAAAGCGTGGTCAGCGAGAACCTGAGTTCTCATTCCTAGGTAAAGCTCATAAATTCAACTGAAGAAATTGGAGTTGGAAAATGGGGATTCAGGGTGCACTCCCCACCCACTGACATAATTGGCACATATTCCACTGCTGCTGGAGAGCATACAAAAAGACATCATCTAGAACACTTTGTATTGTATTTGACTTTCTCAAATTAATGAGTAACAATGAATGGCTTGAGTCCCTGGCTTTGTCAGTTCTGAAGTAGTGTCCAAAATTAGCTTGATCTCCTTGCATATCCATAGATAATTAAAGAACAGCTACATCAAATTTAGTCATCATGAGAAACTTGGGGATTGACTGTGCAGGACCTACATGACTAAGTGGATGAATCTGGCTATGCATCTTGACAAAAAACATGGGTTGCAAATACTTACATAAGTTCTCATCACCTCTAACAGTGTGAAGTACTTCCAGCTCTGGGCATCTGGCCCCAGGTTTTCTAATCTGGGAGTGGCAGTAAACTTTGCATATGTAGCTAAGGCACAGAGGCTATGCTAAGTAGGTTATTACACCTCCAGCCTTAGTACAAGTGACTTCAGTACCTGCACATCTTCTTTCTCCTGATGGAAATCAAAAGAAACACCCTTTTAAAACTGCATGGACATAATTGAATCCATCTTGCAGCATGACTTACAAATTGCTTTGTTGACACAAGGCAAATCCACATCAATTACTCTGTCCCTGGACAGAGGCATTGCTAATTAAGCAACATGAAGTCCAGGTATAGAGCACTTACCTAGTTTCTTTTTTAGTACCACATTGACCCTAGTGCAGACATCAGACTCTGTGCATTCTTAGGCGTTTTGAGCTGTTCCTGTAAGTGGCTTGAGCAGAAGTATTTTAAAAATTTTAAATATTCAAATTAAAAGTTCTTCGAAACACTTTTGGATGATTCCATAGAACCATCAGCCAAAGATACTCATTACCTAAAAAAGAAGGTCTTAAGTTTTCAAAGCTCAGAGATACATTTACCTAGAGAGGAACTAGTTTAAAGTTTTCTATTCATGTTATTTTCACCTCCTCTTCTCAATATCTCTTATTAAAAAGGTATTTTGACTACTATAATTTACCCAACTACAAGAAATTTTTGAAAGGTAGCTATAAGAAATTATACTTGAAACTTCTAAATTCTTTGGTGTTTTTTCATGCTATGACATTTTAACTTGATCTTCAGTGATAAGGCCAGCATGAAAGTACAATTTGCTTATCATACTTCTACACCAACACTGATATTTCTATTCTTTCTCCCAAGTATTTCACTCATTTTTATTTCTGTTGGAAAGGTTAATAAACCTCTAGTAACTCAGCACCATCAGCTTTTTTTTTTAGCATTCCTTCTCTGCTGTGTCATTTTAAATGCAGAATTGCAGAAGCAGCATGAACAATACATCACATAAGCCAGTCATAGTGTTATAATGTCTTAGTTACTTATTAATACAACCCATCAACAACTTAAATTCCTTAGCTTTGTTTTCATTGTAGTTACTGTAGGATTTTGAGTCTTCTTTCAGTGAAAACCTTTGGAATTTTTTCTGGGAAAGAAATACAGCTTCACTTGTCATTGTATCCAAAAATTGGATTTCACAAATGCTCTGAGCAATGAAGTTCAGTGGTCATTAGTAATACTTAGCATTTATTTTAGCAGGGAGCAGGATGACAACTTGAGGCTTGTTCAGGCAGAAATGGATGGAATACAAAGTGTTCTTCCTCACTTCATGTCACATATAAATTATTAACATTCCTAAAAATTTCTCTCCCCCTCAGTCATCTCCTGTTATGCATGAAGAGTCATATTTTTTGTAATGCTTTCCTTTTTTATACACTCCACAGTAAGGGACTTAGCTGGCAAAATGGAGGAATTGTGCCAGCAAGATTGCAAGTGCAGTAAAGTTCCTTCATTTGAGGAATGACCCAAGTTCTCCAATCTCTTCTGTATTGTTGATTCCAGTAAACAAATCAGGATGCAATTCAGGAAATAAAACCCGTGTCCTAGTCATGAACTTTCATCTAAATCATAAGGTACTGTGTCATGCTCCCTTTTTCTTCTGCCTACCTCCTCCTCCTCCTCAACAAACAAACAAAGAAACAAAAACAAAGAAACAAATAAACAAAAATAAACAAAAACAAACAAAACCTGAGTGGGAAAGGCATTATTTCTCCATCATCAGTAGACACTTGTGATAAGCACTGATAACAAGTGCATCATTACCCCTTGACATCCTGTATGTCCTGTATGTGGACAAATATTAACCTAGTACTGGATGCCAGTTACTTCTGCCAGTTACTCCAAGTGACAGATCCATGCAGCTGAGCAGATACCTCCTGCAGGGTAAGGGTTTCCAAGCTGGCAGTGTACCCAGTGGGCACTTGCAAAACAGAGTGTAAAAACCATTTGCCATTGCACTGTCAGTGCTTCTGTCCTGAACCAGCAACTGTCTTCCATGCTCAGTTCAGTGATGTGTTAAAGTCAGTACCTTACCTGACCTGGAATTTTCCCTACTGCTCTTGAGGTGATGATGCTAATTTTATGCAGTGTAGTTAAGCAGACAGTTTGAAATGGGACTTAGAAACCCAGGAATCAGACTTCATGTAGTTGAAGAATACAAATTACAAGAAGTGCCTTCATCAGGGGCTTGGATGACTAAGATGAAAATCTTCTGCAGAGCCAGAACTGCAGCTGGAAGTAGCCTCAGGTGTATCACCAAAGCTAAGGCAATTCTGGATTAGATCATTCCCTCTGAAATTTTGTTTTCTATTTGGCAGCATACATACATACATACTCAGAACCTAAAGCAATACTCCCCAAGATGTTTTGGTGTTCTGCTCTGATCAAGGTTCACACTGCACTGCTGCTCAGCACAGAAGGAAACTCCCTGTGTGCCAGCTATGATGGTATCTGCAGTAACACTTCTCATTTTGTGGGTTTCCTATCAACTGGCCTCACCACTGGCCTCAGCACACACCTCACCAACACTCAGCCACATGCCACCACATGAATACTGCTGCTTATCTCAGCAGTAACGGCAGCTGGTTTCCCAATCCAGCTGCAATCAAATGGTTTGCTGATCAGGTGTTATAATCATAAATATGGCAGTTAAGGCTGACAGACACTGCAGATGCTGCTCCTTTTTTTCCTGTGCCACAGGGCAAGGTGATTTTTTTCCTCCAAACACTGTGGATCATGACATCTCCATCCTGCTTTCTTTACTTAATGCTGCTTCCTTCTTCCTCTGTTTACATTTCTTCTTGTTCCATACCAACCAGAATTATTCCTTTTTCCTTTCCTTTAGCTGTTCTTTTTCTTTTAAAATTCCTGTAGAATTTAATATCTCTCTTTCAGTTTGTCATTCAAGGGTGAGCAATTATTTTCCTGAGCAGCCTGATCTTTAAATAAGAATCCCTTAATGCCTTTGAAGTCAAGCATGGAGATCAAGTTTTCTTGCCTGACTAAAATTTGTCTATCATTTTTGATTTCACATAAAATGTGTGAATCTTTCTGTACTACTCTTCTGCCCAGGTTCACAGTTTGCAGATAGGAAACTATACTTTCACTGCTATAGCCTGAGGGCTCTAAACCAGGCCCCAGATAATTCACAGCCTTTCCTTGTCTTTGAGCAACATAACAAAATCTTTTGGTTCTTACTTTTTTATCTTTCATGTATGCTCCCCAATTTGTTTTGTAAATAAGCTCTGATCTTGTTTCATGAGTCTACAGAAGCATGTGCAAACAACTTGAGATGACCACTGAAGCTTTTTTTTTTTTTGCTTAGCAACAGGTAATTTAAACCCAGAAAAACAGCCTGAATTTCAAAGGGAGTGAGTAAGAAGGACCTGCATTTGTGAAGTGAGTGCAGACCATGTACGTGAAGGGTTTTGTCTTTCATAAGCTCACCCACTAATTTCAGGCAGAATTCAATAAAATCATGTTCCCAACAAAATTATCATCTATTTAACAGATATAGTTGCAGATACTTTCTACAACTGTGGCTGTACCAACATGGCTGGGAACAATTTTCAATACATGCCTCTGTCTACCTGTTTTAATCCCATGCCAAGACACAGACTTTTATGAAGACAGCTCCTCTTCTTTTATCTTTCAGTTCTTACACCATACTTCATACTGGTAGGTGCCCAACTCTGGCATTTATTGAAGTGTTCCCTTGTAATTTACTTGGTGGCACGGCACGGTTGAACAATAAGCACGATATGCCTGTCCTCCAGCCGTGTACAGAGTCAGCCTCAAGCAGGCTGCCAGGATGCTGGATGTATTACAGCCATCATGCTACAGCATTTATCAGACTCCTGTTTGCAATGGTAGCATGATGTGACTTGCTACAGATCTGTGCTGTACACTAACTAAAAGCAAGTGGCTGCTAATTACTCAGATCCTCTCAGGGAATCACAATCTCTGCAAGTTCCTTCGTCTGCTCTTAGGAAATGTCTGAATCCATTCTCCTCTGAGGAAATCACCCCCAGAACTCAGCCTACAAGACAAATCTAGTTGCAACCCACTAACACTTTTGGTCTTTGGTGAAAATTAAGTCTACTTCTTTAAAGAGCAGTGGAATCTCCCCTGTAACAAACAGATCTTCAAGATACGAGTGCTATACAAGTACCTCCCTTCTCTTTTTAATCATAACTGTAAATATCCAGTTTGAGAAGACTAAAATTTCAGAGTAATGATCTGAAACCTCTAACATCCTATGTATTTTCCTATCCCTATGGAAAAATGCTGGGTTTTTGCCACTAAGTTCTTAGAAAGCCACAGCGAGATAGGAATACTGTTTAAACATATTTTTAGTTTAGGAATAGTATGAAACAATAACGACAAAAAAATCTGTAAAAACTCATGACAGTTTAAGATCAAACCTTACCCTATGAATTTCACTAGGAACTGCCTTCCCCTTTTTCTCCTTGTCTGCAGAGGCAGGCTGCTTCCTAGGAGGCTAATGAGCTGTGTGTGACCATGCCCTTTGCTGGCTGACCTTTGTCCCTCCAGCCTGTAGCCCCAAAACCTTTCACCCTGGTTGTGACCCCGCAATAGACCTTGCCACATGTAGTTAACTCATCATCCCTATCCTATATTTGAAATCCTATTATTAGATAACAGCATTAGCACCAACAGCAAATGACTATAGATTCACTTTTAATTAATATCTGTATTTTTATAGGCAAGAATTTGGTTATTCATGGACTGAGAAAATGCAATGGTTGCAGCTGCAGCTGAGAAATCAGTTAATGAGTTGTAATAATATATTGGTGGGAAAGGTTCAGTAGACATTGTCATGAGATATTATGATACACTTCCCAAGTCACATATGGTAGCCATAACGTACTGGAACAGAGCTGTATCTATTTTGGTCATTCTTTGTGCTTGACAGCACTCAAGGTGACACCAAATTATTCTTCTGATCTTACAGATTCCTGTGGAGCTGCTTCTCTGTGTTGATTTAAGACATGTGAGGGGAGCTTCTCTTGAAGCAGTATTGTCAGACAGCATATGGAAGCTGGACTCAGTGCAGCTCAGCTTTACCCGATGGAATCAGATTCACTAAGGGATTATTGAAAAACCTTAAGTATCTGAGTTGCAGGTGTTTGAGCTTTGTATACGTGTTATGAATACATATGGGCAGCTAGCTTCCTTCACAGAGGGTGAGGGATGACACATTTTTTCAAAAGACAATCCCTAGAATAACACATAGTCTTTAAAATATCTCAAGTTAATATTTTCAGAAAACAGAAGTGATATATATGGTGCACTCTCTGATGAAGCATATGTTTAAGCAAACCTTACTGCATTTCAGAGGTCCTCTGTGACAAGTAATAGGTATACACAGAAGGCCTTCAATATATTTCAGAGTAGGAAGGAGTTTGAATAAGGTCAAATTTTCAGCTCAAAAATGCATAATTTGAAAAAACTGCAAACTTGTCAGCAATCCATGCTTGCTATTTCATATGTATGGAGGTGTGTTGGGAAATCAAACTCAAATGTGGTAAGATTGCTGATCTTAAGTGAGGATTT
The DNA here is from genome assembly GCA_013400275.1 of Rhadina sibilatrix. Lineage (NCBI taxonomy): Eukaryota > Metazoa > Chordata > Aves > Passeriformes > Phylloscopidae > Rhadina > Rhadina sibilatrix. The sequence goes on along the minus strand of VWYO01017742.1, from coordinate 7,086 downwards.
CTAGAAAATCTTCCACACTTCATTAGTATGAAAAATCAGGGCATACTATTGTCAGTCACTGACAACCTGTGGATAACCAGAAATAGTTCATTAGCATCCCAAGGGGGCCTCAGCCTTTTATTAATGCTAGCCAGTTCAGAGCATGGTCCTATGTATCACAGTGCACAGTAGGCAGCTTCAGCTACATCTTAATTTATTAGGCATCTTTTAATATATTTTAGCATTGCTTGAACAATGTGTGTGAAACTAGCTGCTCCAACAAACCAAATTCACTCTATGTGAATCTTCCTTTCTTGGAAAATACAAAAATTTCTTCGCAACAGGAAGAGAGGTTAGTACTTTCAAGAAGCAGCAGAATTAGTTTGGAAGATTAGTGAGGAGAAAGACCTTTGGCTGGGAAAGATCAAGCAAGTGGTTGCAATATGAGGGATGTGACTCACAACTGAAGTTCACTATGAACTAAAGGATGTGACAGGTGACAGGATCTAATAGATTATCTACAATGAAACTGAATTCACCAAAAACAAAACCAGGGAAATGTGAGATAATGGAAATAATGCCTGATTATATATATTACATATTCTGACAATTACCAGCTGTTACTGATGCCTGATTATATATATTATACATTCTGTCCATTACCACCTCTTACTGGTAAACCCAGTAACAAATTTTACTAGAACTGGTCAGAAATGTCCAAATGGATCTTCTTTGTCTGTTAAAAAATGTGAACTAAATGGCATTAAACCAGCTCACAGAAAAATACTAACCTGGGAATCTGGGAACAGACTGAGAACACTTCCTGCAAGAAGAGCTGCCAAGATTGACTGCCAGACAAATTTCTATCTGGTGTTTGCCAGTTTGCTCAGCTGTATGCTTGGCATATAGCTATAATGCATCCTCAGGTTTGTGACTTAAGATTTAATGGGTTGGCACTCCTGAAAGCTCCTGTCCTGCATGTTGCCCTAGAAATTAGCACTCCAGGTGGGTTTTTAGCTTTGTTAAGTCCAGTAGAGCAGCACTTAAGTACTGTGGTTACTTCTATTGTTGTTGGGAGTTTGATTTGAGATATCTAAAATGAAATCTCATTTCAAAATGAAATCCAGTATGAAAGTTCCCTTTCCAAAGAAATGTTGAAACTTCTGAAGACATTTTGGAGCAACATGCAGTATCATTCTCTTCCAATTCTGTAATACCTAATGGAGAAGCAATTCTTTTCTAAGCTCTAGCAGCTTTATAAGAGAATGAAAAACAGTCCCCCACTCATTTGCTCTGGCAAAGAAATGGACTTCTATCAAAAGACAAACTTGTCAGGGTTAGAAACTCAGGCCTTGCTTGACTTCACATAGCTTGCCTTATGGTGTTGTGTTTCAGCTTTTTCACTTTTTTTTTTTTTTTTTTTTTTTTTTTTTTTTTTTTTTTTTTTTTTTTTTTTTCTTAACATGCATTGGTCATGTCAGATTAAAAGCCCTCCTGAAAAGTGAATGCCAGCAATTAGCAAAACACAAGAGAAGACAAAGGCACCAGAGTGTGGAAAATGTGGATTATTCAGAGTAAATATAGGCCATAAAGTGAAGTTGCTTTTGAAAGGATGGTCTCTCAAGCTGAAACTTTCTGTTCATTACCTGCTGGTACATCTTTTAAGTTCTAGAGCACAACTTTCTTTCCAGGATTTGCTGAAGTAAACTTAGAGAGAAGAAGGCAAGGAGATTTTGAGCTGCTGAACTGTTCTGGATGGGAAGAGGAAAGGGTAAATATTAACATCAAAATAGTTATAAAAAAAAAGCCCTAGCAAAACAAGAAGAATTTCTACATAGAGAACCTTTAAATAAAGAAGAAAAGTAGATGAAATGCTAAGTTAACGTAAATACAGCTAGGACTCCCTCATTGAAAGGTGTCATATAATCAGTCATAATATCCTATTTTGACTAGGATAGCAGAACACTATTGTATTTCTGTGTGGTGAAACCATAAAATCCATATCAAACATGCTGATGTTGTGGTTTAACAATGAGGACAGCTGATTACTCATGAATGCCTGAAGATTTCTGCTACATTAATGTAAAGTTGTTTACTGTTTGCATGTTCATTGAGGATCAAGAGTCTTGGATAGATGTCCCTCTTACTAACATTCAGGCTTTGTCATACAGATTGCTGGCAATACAAATGTTGCTAAGGGGATGCACTCCAACAGCTGTGCAGCTTTCCACATCTGGACCCCAATCTGAAAAAAATAGTGTGGGGCTAATCCACCTGATTTCCACTTGTCCAAACTTAAAGAAAAACACAGTGGAACATGGTCATGTGCATTGCTTTAGCCATGTGTATTTCTCATGAGGAAAATGCAATGTAATTAGACTTATGGTTGAAAGAGGAAACAGAGGTAATTTCTGCTGTCTCTGATGCACTGAAGAGTCTTTCTAAGATGCTGTGAGAATTTGTCCAAAAAAGATGATTATTGTTTCATGTTAAGAGAGTAATTCAGAAGCTCATCTCTTTCATATTATCACCAATAATGTCAAGAATTAAAGCATGAAGTTGCCAGCAATATAAATGTTTGCAATCTCAATTATTTTCATGTACTCTTACTGTCTAGGAAAACAGATTTGCTCCATATTCCCTCTTCAAGAATTTTTCTGCTCTGTGTCACTCATTCATGATATTAGAAACAGAAATGTTCTTGCCCAGCTTGATGGAGAACTGCATCAATATTCTGGGATTCTGTACTCTCAGTTGGAGAGAGAAAGAAGGGCTGGAGAGGTTACCATGTCTAATGTTCTGTTGTTTTCAGCTTTGAGGAAAACAAATCCAGTAGCAGTGACGAAATAACAGATGAAATAACACTCACGGCCTAAAAAAATACTTTTGCTTGGTGTTGTAGTCAGCTACTGAGCAGTACTCTAGGACAGAGCAAATATAGGCTCTGTGTCACATCATTGGCTTTCAAGACACGAGTATAGGATTCCTCATAGTGTTAAAGCCTTTCACGGTAAATGTCTGTGCTATAAATTTTGATGTACTTCCCAGCTGAATGGATGCTTTGAGCAGAGACAGACTGGCTGGAGCTAAAGTAGTTAGGTTTGATTTACCTCTTCTTCATTATTCAGTTCTATCGAGAATTTGAAGGAGTGATATCAAGGCATGTTGATTGACTTCAGTTTGTAGATTGAAATAAAGTGAATGCTATTTAACCTTGGCCAATACCATACAACCTTACAATGATATTATCAGGATAAAGTAATGTGTAGATTTGTAAGACAGACAATGAAACCTGATGTTTGCAAATAAATCCATTGACAGATAAGTTTTTCCTAATAATCGTCCAGTGTGTGTTTTTTGTGCAAGTCTTTATGTGGTTTCCAGAATTAGAGAAGTACTTGTGAAGAGTCCCTGTGTGTGCCATTTCTTAAGCACTATTTATATTTAGTTTGATTTATAACGTTTGGTTTGCATATGTTGGCCATATTCATGCAGTGCATTTCATCTGCTGCTTTTTCTAGAGGTAGAACAGTTCCTGCTCTCCAGCATTTGCAGACTATTCCTCCTTGCTACAAATATTCACCTGCAGTTTTAGTGAGAGTGAATTAGCTATTAGTGTGCCTGAAATGAGACATGTAAAAGAAATGATCCATTTTCTAAGTTCTGTGATGATACTCTATAGGCTTCTTCATAAATACCTATGTACTTCTGATATTTCTTCTCAGGTGGAACAGTAGGTATTTGTGGAGTCAAGTAATTGCCTCACCAGTTCTATCTATCTATCTATCTATCTATCTATCTATCTATCTATCTATCTATCTATCTATCTTCCTCACTGAAAACTAGAGCATGATTTCTCTTTACTTCTGCAATCAAACAATAATATCAGGGTTACTTTCCAGCTAATTATTTATGAGATTCATTAACAGTTTTTAAGTCATTAATCTTGTGCAAAGCTCCTGTGTTCTGCTGCAAATTACAAGTGGCTTTTAAAGGGGTGTCAATACCAACAGTTTAAAGTACTGTGCAATAAAAAGGGCAAGCACTGGTGGGGAAGAGGAAAAAAAAGAGAGATATGCAACCATCCTGAGAAAGATCAGGGGTCTGAATAAGTCCTTGCCAGCAATATTTCAGAGGGTGGTGTGATACTTATGTGTGAATCCCTAGGGGACTTCTGAATGGCAACGCCTGTCAACTGTGGCAGCTATAAGTTGCAGTCCTCCAAGCACATATTTGGTGCTCTGCATATTTGTCATGCAGTCTGGTGGCCCAAGGTTAAGCCAGAATCAGGATATTTATATCCTGAATATTACTGTCACTAACTCACACCAGGGTTAGACACAGTTGAGCTGTATTTGGCCATTGCATTAGACTCCACGCACTCAAGGGAAATTCCCAAAAAGAGGAGGGGAAGGGCTGAGTGGTATCAGCTGTTACCATGCAGCAAAGCGACAATTAAACACTCTGTGTGTACAGTTCTGGTTAGTGTCTGTGTATGCAGAAATCTGACCAGCTCTCACAGACATATCTGCTGTTACTCTGCACCATACCATGCTGTTCTTGCTCAGACAAAGCTGTCAGCAGCTGAAGGTGGAGTGTGATCCTGTGCTCCAAGGCCTTATTTTCTGATCTCCATAGCCTAGAAATTAAGTAGTCTAAACAAGGTGAAATATAGAATCCTTGCAGAGGATGTAGAGCCCTATAAATGAATCTCAGTTTCTTTTCCATCTTTATCGATTTTCTCAGACCAACCCTTCCCACAGACCGACAAAAATGCTTAGCATTCAACTGAAGAGCTATATCAGGCTTCGGCTGAATTTGAAATAGTTGCAACATTTAAGCATCCAGGTCTTTCAGAGACTATGAAAATCCTAAGAGTGTGTGTGCAAAACAGACCCAGCAGAGTGAAGCTGCAACAGGATATTTAGTGTGTCTCACCTGTCCTGAAGATTCATGCTTGGGTTTTTATTCCAAATGAAGAAGTCCGCATACAACTGGAAGGTTATGGAGTAAAACCACATATAGCCCACTGAGTTATCAAGAGTGTGGCTCCCATTCATTTGTTGTAATGGATGGGAATTTCCTTTGAAGTTCTAGTATTACAAGTTCTAAATTATCTGCTCTAAGTGATTGGCTCTGTGTTTTGAATGCTGTATTTAATGCCAGGTAGAATATTCTTACAATGGTACCTAGGAAAATGAAAAGAGGAAAGAGAAGAGAAGAGAAGAGAAGAGAAGAGAAGAGAAGAGAAGAGAAGAGAAGAGAAGAAAAGAAAAGAAAAGAAAAGAAAAGAAAAGAAAAGAAAAGAAAAGAAAAGAAAAGAAAAGAAAAGAAAAGAAAAGAAAAGAAAAGAAAAGAAAAGAAAAAGTGTAATTGTGCCTTTTCTATAAAAGAGAAAACCATGCAACCAAGTTCAATATTCACCAGACAGCCCAGGACAGAGTGGAGAAGATGAGGAGGTGAGACCTCACAAATGCAGCTCCACAGATGTAAAACCAAGAGCTGTGCTCCTGACCACATCCTTTGAAGTGGTTTCTAAACCAAATCAGTTTGAAGGAGCCTGGGAACATCTTTCATCATCTGTCTCCTTGCTGCCCTTCCTTGATTAGTGTCAATGAGTTTGAGGGTGAGGGCTGAAAAAGGCTTGCTGGTGTGGCACTCCTTGTTCTGTCCCTCAGGCAGAACTCAGGGAAACATATGCAATGAATTGTCTTTACTTCTAAGTGTTTTTCAGGTGAGACTAATATAACCACCTGTCCAACAGCTATATACAACACATGAAACATATGTGTTGCAACTGACATAGTTTTGTATTGGCAAAGAGCCAATACCCAGTATAATTTAAATATCCTGGACTCAGTGCTAGTCAGTAGCTTGTCTCTGAGAAGACTGCTGATGTTTCTAGTTAGTTCTTGCTACAAAACTGATTTTTAAATCTAAAGTGGCCTGGTTCTGTGAAGTAGAGTGTGAATTTAATTTACTTAACATTGCCATTTTTTCCATGATTCTATGAATATATTTCAGAATTAATAATAATTATCCAATAAGATAGTTTTCTCATTTATTTTTGTGCTTTTGAATGACTTGAAATATATTCTGGAATTACCAAACCATGGAGTTGTAAAAGACAAAAGCTAAACTTAAACTCTATCATAGTATGACTCTTTGGATTTTGTTTGACTGTTCTGTTTGTTTTATAAACTCTGTTTTCTTCAATGCCATGCTTTTTAATCTCCATAAATAATTATTCCATCTCAGTAGCTGAGGTAATTTTTCTAAAGCCCAGTCAGTTGCTCACATGCATGACAATCTAACTGCTATTAGGAGGAAAAGCATGACATCATATTGAGCCACTAAGTACATAATTTCTAGTTCCACATCACATTCCACAGCAGTGTCAGTGTTCTACTTACTGGGTATTTCTGCATACATGTCTTTGTAAATCTGGCACTAAAAGTTTCAGAGGCAATTGTTACTGTACTATTGATCATCTACTCCAATGTCAGAAGTTGTTCAATATATGTTCCAAAATCTACTCTATATGTCAGAAGTTCCTCAAGTTAATCATAATTAGACACCATTTTGAGAGTTCACACAGTTTAACATATCTCTTATGGATCTAATGACGACATTATACTCTCATCTTTCATTAAAAAATAAATTATATACATAATATATATATATACATACATACATACACATACACATACACATACACATACACATACACATACACATACACATACATAAATAAATACCACTCCACAAACTGCCCTATTGAACAAAACATGAAAGAGGAACTGCAAATTCAAACGTCTTTAGGTAAATAAGCAGCCCTCAACATGCATTTTTATTTAATTCTCATTGTTTTTACCAGGACCTTAAGCTTTTTGTGATCAGAATTTTTTCCCCTCTTTTCCTTTTTCTTCTTCTTTGATCACTCAAGGCTGGCAACAGAATCACAGAACCACAGAATAATTTAGGTTGTAAACGACCTCTGGGATTATCAAGTCCCACCTTTAAAGATACTACTCTGTTAACTAGGCCCTGGCACTAAGTGCCACATCAAGTTGGTTATTTCTTGTTCACCTCCAGGGATGGTGACTC